>LUGF01000889.1:0-36912 GCA_001625245.1 Calycopis cecrops
TCTATAATATTGTCTATACTTATTTCAAACGACAAAACTTAAAAGGCAGCCCTCGTAATCGTGTTTCGACGACCTAAGAACTATGCCGTAGATTGTTAACATTAACCACAGCTAAAAAAATATGATAATCAATAGTTTTTAAAGGTTTCGTTTTTAATTATACATGAGCACGGATTGACAAATTTGGAGCCCATTTCGCCTTAAGTGCGCTGATCATTATCACGACTGGGCAAATAACATTCAAAGCGTTGAATCAATTTTATAACTTCTTCAATAAAGTAGTACCCGATAAATACTATTTTTGGATTTATTCATTACAAAACTGAACGGCCAACTGAGAGTTATAACAAGCAATACATTAGATTAAAACCTTTGTGCTACACATTAGATGTAGCATATTTATTTAATTACTATCTTCACTAGCGTAGGTTTCAATCCCGTCGAAATACCTAGATGAAAAATTGATGTTATGCACACAAAATTTCATGAGAATCGGTCGAGCCGTTTACGAAGAATATGGTAACTAACATTATGATACGAGAATTTTATATATTATATCGAAATTGTATTATAATATTTTAATAACTTCTCTTCCTTTGAATACGTCTCTTTTGTAAGCTCTTTGGTTACGACAACATAATCCCGGTACCTACATATCATATATTAATTTAAAAATTGGGTAAGCGTATCGGTTTTCGGCTTAAACCTTACAACAAAACCTATTCAGTATTTTATATTTAAGCCATTTATTTAGTATTCGTATTCAGTATATTATACTAGCGGACGCCCGCAATTTCTTTTACGTGAATGCGTTTTTTATCGCAGTCGATTAAAAAGTAGTCTATAGCGTTCCTCGCTAAATGAACTAACTAACACTAAAATGGATTTTCAAGGCGGACCAGTAGTTACAGAGATTCGCGCATTCAAACAAACAAATTCTTCAGCTTTTTATTATTAGTATACATTAAAGTACGATGTTATTCTATCCAGGTCCGCCTAACATCAGATACCTGCCACCCATCCACGTGAAAACTGAAGCAGATGTCATGCTCTACTGCCCGTATTCCGGATATCCCATAAAGTAAGTATACTGTAATACAAGCTGCAGGGTTCATTTTAGAGCCACCGCACACTCGCTACTTTTAGCATCGGCGATTTAGTCGCTTTTTGGAACCTGAATGCAGCGACCAGACACATCCCAACGCGCACTAAAAACGCCAAAAGCAGCGATTTAGTCGCGATTTAGTATCGATCAAAGGAGCAGTCGCTAAATCACCGATCGTCGATGCTAAAAGTTGCGTGTCCGTGCCGTTACAGGTTACTACTATAGTGTCAAGTGGCAGTCCGATACGTTTTTTATAGCATAAAAGAGCAAATAAGCAGTTGGAGCCATTTTCATGACTACCGTCTCCCATGGGCATCCGCATAGAAGTTATGCGAATGGGTTGGACCTCTTTCCTACTCCCTCCTTCATAGGCCATCGGCTACGTATACGCCGCACGTAACGCCCAGCTGTCACTTTACGTCATTATCATGTAAGCATGCATGCAGCGTGACACCACCTCTTACTACATAACTCCTAACTACCAGCCATACTTGTTTACAAGCTTTATACATGCTTCATGCTACTTACACGCTTAATATAATATATAATTTTTTTCTACTTAGCCCTTAATTCTGACTCATAAGAGTATAATAAATTTAATCGGGTATTTAATTGGAACATCAAAACAGCTTTTACTTTTATAACTTAATGGCTTGTTGTGTGTAATCTTGTGATTCTATGGATATGAGTTTATTTTTAGCGATAAATATAAATTTCCCAGAAATATTTTATTTTGAAAAGCGTCTGGTTTGTACGAGCATTGAATATATAAAAGTAAATTAATTGATTTCACAGAATTTACGAACAAATTTTAACTATTAACACGCTTTTATTTTATTGATATATTTTTACATTTGTAACCGTTTTTGATTTCTCAACAGTGGAATCTGTGAAACTTTATGACTTTTTTTGAAATTTTTATATTTCTGAAAATATTAAAATAAGTAGCGTAGTATAAAATAACTAGTATTTCATAATAATTCTGTACTCCTTAGTATCTATTATTAATACACTCCAAGGGAGGTGGTATGGCGTCGCGACGACGGCACGACGGTGGACACGCTGCTCGAGACAGGCGACGACGACCGGGGGGTGCTCCGGCTGCCGTCCATCAGGGGCTCGGTGGCGGGCAGCTACACGTGCGAAGTGCGGGCCGAGAGCGGGGAGCTGGCGAGGCGGACAGTGCGGATAGAAGTTCATAGTAAGTTAAGTTTTATACTAAGGGAAAGTTTTTGTAAGAGGTAGTGCCACACTGCATGCTTTCATACAGCCGCATTGGGCCGGCACGACCGGTGAGGTAGGTATCTCTCGACACGAGATCGACGTAAAGTGACAGTTATACAGTCGCGTTTTGTGCGGTGTGTAAGTAGCCGGTGACCCATGGACGTAGGACGAGAAAGGACGCGTCTGTTTATCTCTGTGCCGATGTCTATGGGCGTCGGTAGTCATGACAATGGCTCCGACTACCATAGACATGCTCACAATTTCTTCGTAGATGCGTCGCAGAAAGCTCAAGAAAACAGAATAGAGAGCTGCACTGGACGTGGCGGGCACAAATAAACAAATGTCACACTCACAACTGCATTTTTAGGCAAATATCATATTTTTCTATCCACGTCCTGTATAGCAGTCCTAATGGGGTCACAGCTCCGTGTAGCCGTTCTAATTAGGCCACAGAAGAAACATGTACATTCACATTTTACTTTGAAATATAACGATGAATATAACTTGTCTGTTGTTTTTCCGCTCTGCTTATCATTCAGGTCCCGGGCAATTAAGAAACGAGAAAATTGAAAACAAACAACAAATATTAAAGTAGAACGCTTTGATACCGTTTCTTCAGATAGTTTTGTATTTAGATAAGGCAATGTTTGTTAAAACAAATCATCGACGTGAAAAATGTTAAACTTTTATAACTCCTAATTGCGCTATCTATTTTATTTGGTTCATTACGAATCTGTAGTAGAATAAAAATAAATGTACTTACTATATACACACTAATCAACTACCAAAATATACATAAATACAATTCTAAATAGTGTCTTTTTTAACCATACGACCAACCAACCATAGAAGTACGCATGCGAGAAGTTATAGTCATTATCATAACTTATTAAAAATTTGCCGCGTCAGCTGTTTCACATGTTTTACATGCCACACATACTTACTGGGCTTCTATACGTAGTAGTTTAATTGCACATCGCTTATATCAGTAGTTCGTAAGTAGTGCTCAACTGAACAAACAAACTATCAGATTCATAATATTAGTACGGATAAATATTAAACATGAATGTTACTGTAAATGTTAACAACTGCTCGTCATTGGTATTTCTTATCTGCCCTGCCCAAAGAATAACTTAAAAAAATTAGTTTATCAGCTTTGGAGTTAGGCCGCTGAACAACACGTTTTTTTATATTTGATAGTTACTATCCGGCATTAGACATATTTGAGTGGCAGAACATCGGCAGTTTTGGTAATGTTTAACCTATAAAAGCTTGTCCTGATAATGATAATAATTATATTATTGTTATGGATAGGACAGAAAGAATAAAAATAATGACGGAAGGCAATATACATTGGGGTAATGAGTGTTTTTTTGTCAACAGAACCACCTAAGATAGTGCCTTTCCAATTCCCTGAAGAACTGGAGGTGGGAGGAAGCACACAAGCGACGTGCAGTCTGGTGTCAGGAGATAAACCCATTCAGTTTACATGGCATAAGGATAATCTACCGATTCCATCAGCTCTAAAGGTTTGTTGTACATCTTTATTGCTTAATATAATATTATACTTGAAAACCAAAGTGATATATGGTAACTAACAGCATAACGTCGTATCTATATTGATTCTTTTTACTCAAGAATGCGTATATACACAAAAAAAATAAACTTCGTTAATTTTTTTTATGGTAAAAGTGTTTGTTTTTCTCTTTAAAAGTTCCTGTATAAGATATGTATAGGAACTTCGTTAATGTTATCCTCAATATGCCATTATACGAAAAAAATATAAATCAAATGAAATATTTTAGGTGGAACAGAAGAATATGGACTTCTTCACATTATTAGTTATCCAGGATCTTACCTCGGCGCATAGCGGTGAATACTCCTGTCGAGCGACTAATGACTTCGGGACAGTCACCCATAGCGCAGCTCTGATTGTAAAAGGTAAATTACTTTACAAATACCATCTGCAGCCAGAATAAAAGGTCGCAGAAAATTTTAATAATATCCATACAACATATCTATAAAATATACAAATATATGAGTTATAAAAAGTGCAATAGCTGATATGCAGTATTATCTTGCTTAGAAAGACCATCATGCAATATGCCATATAATACAAGTTGTGTCGTTTCGTGTAACTTGCTATAATCCTCTCAAAGGAGGAGGGGTAAAATATGTAATTTTAGTAGTCACCATAAGCCTTTGACTTTTTGTTCCCCCTCTTCTCGAATAAAACAATATATTTAGTCGTAGTGTAGTAGTAGTGTTTGTATTAGAGTGGCTTTGGAAATTTGAACCTGTTATTCAACTTTCTATGCTGGATTTACAAATAGCCTCACAAAATGGCATAACGAATAAAGTAGTTTCTTCCCACAGAGCCTCCGATTTGGGTGTGGAGACCCCAGAACACGTCCGTGTCCGCCGGCGCCGCGGTGCTCCTGCCGTGCTCGGCGAAGGGTCAGCCGCAACCAAGAATATCTTGGGAGTATGCTACAGGTACGTACAAAACCAACGCTAAAAATAAGAAAACGAAAAAGAAAGTTTTTCTGCTTTATGTATTCTGCTGTGTTGATTGTGATCATTGACTTTAAAGTACATAGTTTTTCTGTAAAGAATAATAGGTCAAAAGATAAGTTTATATACTAGATGTCACAATACTAGCCCTGGAACCCTACAGTGTCTTGTGCATACACTATTCCTACAATGGGGTGATAAAGAACCCCAAATTAAAAAGTTTTTAAAAATATAAATAAAAGAATATAAAAGAAATTGTACTTTTATTTGTATTCATTGGAATATTGAGATCTTAAATCAGTTTTAAATTTTAAATTATTATAACAAATTTAGCACTTTTAGCATATTTTAACTTGGTGATCTAAACCTGTCGGAATTTTGCACTTAGTGCGCCTCGACTTGCTATTCCGTTCCTTTTTTCCTGGACAGAAACCACAACGCCCCTGTGAGTATTATTTAGGCCTAGGATCGACAGGCATAGGTACTCTAAGTATCATTGATATACTTTCCTTTATATCCCGTCTCAAATTTGGCTGTTTTATGCGTTCCTTCAAATGTTCTTCTATTAAATTAAACCCCAATTCCTTTATAAATATTCCCCCCTGCTTCATGTCAGGCTTATTAAATGGCCGCGTAATTGGCCAATCCGTTAAGCGTGACTTCAAGGTTAAATACGCGAAGCGTCAAATTCATAGCACATAAACATCGAAATAATTTAAAACTCAATAGGTTGTGGGGTGCTCCAGCACCCCGAGTAGGGTTCCAGGTCTAAATATAGACTAGATGTCAAAAACAACACCTTAGTTGTAATGCATACGTCTTTTTTTCCCTTTTCTTCCTCTAATAAGCTATCAGTAACTCTCTCTCTCTCACTCACATCTCAGGGAAAGAGTGGTGGTCCAAGCCCGTGGTAATTGGAAGATCGGACTCAAAAAAGACGTGATTCGAAAATGTTTGTACTTGGCTGGCACAGATGGTGAGAACTGGCGACACATCCTGTGGGGTCAGTCCGAGTCCCCGGACTTGAGTGAGGGCACGATACTCTCCGACGGCACCGTGTGGCTACGCTCCGCCACGCCGGAGCACGAGGGCTGGTACCGATGTACTGCGCGTGTGCAGCATTCCTTCTTACATCACTCATTCTACCTGGACGTGAGAGGTAAGAGAAACTCTGTGAGGTCAGTCCGAGTCCCCGGACTCGAGTGAGGTCACGATACTCTCCGACGGCACCGTGCGTCTGCGTTCCGCCACGCCCGAGCACGAGGGCTGGTACCGATGTACTGCGCGTGTGCAGCATTCCTTCTTACATCACTCATTCTACCTGGATGTGAGAGGTAAGAGACAGTCTGTGGGGTCAGTCCGAGTCCCCGGACTCGAGTGAGGGCACGATACTCTCTGACGGCACCGTGTGGCTGCGCTCCGCCACGCCGGAGCACGAGGGCTGGTACCGATGTACTGCGCGTGTGCAGCATTCCTTCTTACATCACTCATTCAACCTGGACGTGAGAGGTAAGAGACACTCTGTGGGGTCTATTGGAGACCCCAAAAACTAGTGAGGAGACGATACTATCGGACGACACCGAGTGGCAACACCACACAGGAGCACAAAAGCTGGTACAGATATACAGCGCGCTTGCAGCATTCTTTCTTTCATATCTCTTTTTACCTACACATGAAGTAAGATACTATGGGCTCCATCCGAACCCCCAGATCCAAATCTTCTGCTTGTATGGGACATGGAATACGATATTATCTGTAGTTGCGCTGCGCCACTCTCGAGTATAAGACCCTGTTCAGATGACAAGCGTTCAACGCGCGTTTGGGTAACGCGCGTTTACAACTACATACTTTTTGTTCAGGCCGTTCACATGCTAACGCGCGTTTTAAATTTTGAACGGGCGTTACCCAAACGCGCGTTGAACGCTTGTCATCTGAACGGGGTCTAATACTGTCATTCCTTTTACTTAGGACGTTAGATAGAAGATAGGAGCCATTAAAGGCTTGCTGGATATCGCGTCTAATATCTATTTGTCTATATATTTTACAGTACAATAGTAAACCTTTTTGGTATAGTTTATTTATAATATTTTTAATTGTATTATTCTTAATTTTTCAAGGAATAGCTGTGCAAGGAGCAGCAGCAGCGGCTGAATATAAATGTGGAATATTCTTTTATAGAGCCACCAAAGTTATCGCGAGGCGGTGGTGGGAGTGAAACCCGCTGGGTAATCCGGGGTTCGATGGCCCGTCTCACCTGCACAGTTCGTGGGGAACCAGAGATCCACTTACACTGGACGCACGACTCACGACCTTTAGCGTTGCAGTGAGTACACATTTTATTAATTGTTTCTAATAATATTAATAATTAGATTTAAAATTAAATACGTATATTAAGATTTTAAAATGGTCCAGGTTTAAACCTAAACTCGTAACACTTCTAAATAATGCTTCTTATACGTTATGTACATTGACTGCGAAATTATTAACTTTAAAATGTATGTGCATTAACTATTAACAAAAATTAAGTATTTTTACAAGAAGTGCAAAAAGAATGTATTTATTCGGTTAATACGTATACAAATAATAATCATTATTCTGAGAATTCTAAATGATAATAATCTTTAAAATGCTTTCAATCCCTTAAAATTGATACTACGACTTGCACTATCATGTTTAGGAACACTATTATAGTAACGTCAGGTGGCACAAGAAATTGAATTGCTTTGTTTAGAACGGCTAATTTATTAGATTCCACGTCAGCTCTGGGCTTAACATGTCGCCGCTGTCATCTGACTAACAATAGTTTACATTCGCGGTAATCCGACAGGCTTTAGTTCACGTCCACGTAAATTATAATGGACTATTTCGATAACTATAGTGACGTCATACTTGTCAGCCTATTGTTGAATGTTTAAATCCTGTGTGGTGAAGCATTCGAAATTCAAAATAATATGTAATACTATGAAATTAGTATTCTCTGTCTACGTAAATTACCGTTTTATTGTACTTAAAATTGACATAAACAACTTTCATGATTGGAGATTTTAGAGTGAAACTTTTTTATAGGGTACCAATGGTAGAACATTTTTAAATAATGTGCAACATTCGTTTATCGACTTTCAATTGTTATTTTTTATTCTTCTTCAAAAATTTGAGGGATTTTTGAATACGACTTCAGACGTGAAACTAGTGCAGAAACAGCTTGCAAATCGCAAAATATGGTACGTTTGGTCAGTAACTGCTAAGGAACGTACCATGCGATTTTGATTCAAACGTTTTTGTGATGGAAACAAAGTTTGGAAACTTGATTTGAAGAACTAACCACGTACAAGACCGCCCATACAAATGAATAGCAGTGAATTAAAAGAAAAGGTAGAAATTGATTCGAGCCAAACTATCCAGGAAATAGAGGCACAGTTTAATGTTACCAAAACAACAATTTTGACTCATTTGAGTCAAATCATTAAAATAAAAAGATATTAAAATTGGGTACCCCATGATCTGCAAAAAGAAATGCATGTTGACACTTGTGTTGTCTTGTTGAATCGATACAGAAATTAAGGAATATTAGATTGAATTGTGACATGTGATAAACAGTGGATTATTTACGATAACCGTAAGAAAAAAACGCAACGACTGGCATCGCAAAGCCGCAAGAGTGTCCTAAAGAAAAGCTTACCAATAAAAAGGTAATAGTAATTGTTTGGTGGTGCCAGCATGGTGTTATTTACTATTTCCAATTTTTCATTTACAAATCGTAAATTTTATACTTTAATTCCTAATACATTTTTGAATGAGAGTTAAAATGTGTCGGTAAATCTACTGGCTATACATATTGTGTCACACTTGCAAATTTGAAGTGACTGAAAGTGACTAGAGATATCTATAGTCATTTTCAGTGCACAGGACTTGCATACAGTAGAAACTTAACCATTTGTTAAATTTAGAATATTTCATTTACAATAAAAATCAAACGTAATTCGATATATCAGACAGCTTATTATGACCTACCAATTACTAAGTATTTACAGTCTAAATCCTTTTCGCTTATTTATTTGTTATGACGATATTACGAATATTTATCGCTGACTAAACGTTAAGAAAATTGTAAGTTACAAATATTTACAGCTGACTGTACGTTACGGATACATATTCTTGAATGGACGTCAAGTGACTGTACATGTGACATTACAAATACTTATTGCTGACTGTGCGAATATTTATCAAGTGATTAACCAGTTCAATCTCATAGCGGCTCTGGTGGCGTGGAGATGAGGGACACCGGCAACGGCGTTATGACGTCAGAGATCACGATATCGCACGCCGGGCCGGAGCACGCCGGAGAATATCGGTGCCTCGCGCGGAACCTGTACGGCACCGACGAGCTACTCTTCAGGTTGTTTGTCAAAGGTCAGTCGAAATTAATAAGAGGTAGTGCCACGCTGCTTGCAGCGATTGGGTTCGGACTCGCGAATGGTGAGAAAAAAAAATAAAAACAAATCTGCCGCAAAGTGACGGAAACATAGCGTTTTATGCGATTTGTGAACTTCCCATAATTAATTATGTATCAGAAAAAACTTCATGAAAAGTCGAAGCTCAAAACTTCTACGTTTGTATGACAAATTGTAACCTCATGTTACTAAATTATATAGCAAAAATTGTACATTAGACTATTATCTACAAAAAGGATGTATTATTTTGTTCTTAAGAGTCACAGTTTCGGTGAAATAACAATAAATAATCCCGTGATGTGGTCCTTGGAATTGAAAGTCAATAAATATTTCATATTCTTATATTTTATTTACTTATTTTAAATCTTGATGGTTTGCAGCTATAGTTCAGTCCTATTTTCAATTCTCAAGTATCCATTAGTAGACGACAATAAAGTAACTTATACTTTATAAAATATCTAGAACTAACTAACATTACTGATCGTCCAAACTTTTCAACAGAACGGCCGAACACACCAGAAGAGGTCCGTATCTCAGAGGTTTGGTCTCGAAAAGCCCGAGTCACGTGGAGAGTTGCCCGGGGCGCTATCGTGTCACATTACTCGCTACAGTATCGGGCCCTTACCAGGGATCTCGTGGACGAACCGCTCAACGCTCCGCTACCCGCTCTGCTCGCCAATTGGGACACACCGGATGTTATGAACATAACGTTGGCGAACTCCGACTTGCTACATATACCGTAAGTGTCTCTTTAGAGAAAATGTAAAAGACGTTAACGTGAAATCAGGAAAACCAGATCGTAATCTACCTACACCTATATATACAACACTCCTGAACAGTTGCAGTATGTTTTGGTTTCCTCAGTCATACATTTAAAGGTACCTTGACGGTTACGCCAATCATAAAAAAATATGATATGGGACACACTCCATCTTATAAATTTTAATGAACTCAAAGCTACCCTCATAGATGTAGAAGGTGATGTTTCTTATATGTTTTGTCTTATGGATAAACCGCTCGTAAAACATAAAAAACGAAGCATTCGTTTTCCGCTATTCGCTCAAAGATTTGGACACTTCCATGTTATGGTGTAACTTGGTCGGATTCCTTTTACTGAGGTTTCTATTATATTTTAACGTCTAAAACATTTTTCATAAATAAAAAAGTTTTGTAATTTTCGCATTGTTCGCGCTGTATAAAGCAGTTTCTTAATTTACGTAAATACTTTTGTAATTTGAACAATTACAATTGGCTTATATTTGTACTGTTTTTGTCTTTTTACAACAAAACCACTGATTTATTGTATGTCATATGAATAAATTTATTGTAACATCATCGTCATCAGCATTTAGATGAATAGTTTTAGATCGCGAATCGAAACCCCTGAAACTGTAAGCCTGATTGTATTTAAATTACGTACATGTATGTAATCCAACTTGAAATACAAACTTTATTGTATTTCGATTAATGACCGCAATATTTTATCGGCCAGATTGAATAGGCACATAAATACAACAATATTGTCACAGCTCTGAAGGGCCGAGTCGCGCCGGGGCGTCAGTGGCGGGTTTATCTCCGGACACCAGATACGTACTCAGGCTCGCCGCGTTTAACGACGTTGGCGCCTCCCCCCACACGCCCCCCCTACACTTTACGACGCGTGAAGAGGGTAAGCGCAATTCCGTTTATTATCTACTTTGACACTACGCGGTCATTGTAAAGTTGTAATGACTATTGTATTGTGACCCTCGTCACAAAGAAATTATTTAAATTAACTCATTCGGAAATCACTCAGAAAGAAATTTATTTAACTCATGTATATTTGAAATGTTATTTAAAGCATTTGAAAGAAGAATAAGTGTGTATCATAATTATCATTTAAAGGCGAGAATGATACGACGTAAGAAAAGTAAGATGAAGTGTTACACTGGCATTACATTGCTCGATCGTTTTTATTAAAAAAATATGACTCGTATTCTTTTATTACATTGCGCACCTTTAGCAGTCCTTTGTGGAATGAACTTCAACACAATATTAATTTAAATTGGTTTCGTTTTATAAGTTTATGATAGTTTATAAAGTGTTGTGTGTTGGTTTATAATTTTTTGTCACTATAGGTATATAACGTGTATGGTAAAGTCAATGTCTATTATACTATTTATATAATTAGCATGTGTTTGAATTGTTTATATGTTATATTCATTTCATAATATAAATGAAAGGGGAAATCATAACAAGAAAAATAATATGTCACTGTTCATTTATGTTAAAAATGCTAGGTATTTTATTCAAATTTGTCTATGTATTATAATTTGATAGGCTGAAAACTTTTCCCTGACCTCTCTATTATATAAAAAAACATAAGAATCAGAAACAAATGTATTTTTTGTTTAGCGCCTGGCGGAGTGCCACGTGATATCACTGTGAGGGCTCTGCGAGCGAGAGAACTCCAAGTCACATGGCAGGTATGTATTTGAGTGTGGAGATCAACAGTTTATCTTTTCGTAAAGTATTGTAGGTTTTTAAATAGCAAATTCAAGCTCTTATAGATTTGAGAAAATAATATAATTTAGTCAAGTAAAAATGTTGGCCACCCCAAATGTGCCCCCCAAAAAATCGGTGCACTATAGTCAGGCATTTATTCGGGCCGTTATTATATGACCGAGAGCCGCATTTTATTGGTAACGGTACCTATTATAAAAGGATTCAACTGTAAAAGTCTTATATATTTTATTCCAAAGGCACCACCAAGAGAAACTTGGCACGGAAGTCTTCTCGGCTACACAATACGTTGGTGGGAGGCGACGGAAGAGGGCAAGGCGATAAGCGACAACGGCTCCGAGAGTGGGGCCAGCGCGGACGCCACAAGCACCACATTAAGGGGGCTGAAGGCTGCAACGCGATACGGCGTCACAGTGAGGGCGTATAACGCGGCTGGGTCCGGCCCTGTGTCGCCGCCGCACTACAGACACACGCTGGAGTCACGTAAGGGAAACATTTGCTTTTATCTAATGAAAATTACGTTTTAGTGGAGCAAATTTTGGCAACGACTCAAGACTAACACTTGATCAAACAGATAAACGGCTTTGATATCTTATTGTCGCGTGTAAGTACGGCTCTAGTGTTATGTACACTCTCATCAGCATTATTGCCCTTTTATCCGTTTTCTCGATGTTGGAGACCAGCTTCTCTGATCACACTCTCTTTATCATGATAGCACGTAGGTCAATCAAGATATCACTTGAGTAAATATTTTTTTTTATATAATTAAGTAGTGAAAGGCAAGTGTGAAGTGCCCCACATGCATGCAGACGAATTGGTCCGGCAAGACCGGTGAGATACCTTTCGCTTACACGATACCGGCCTAAGCACACAAAAATTACGTAATAATAATGTACGTATTTTTCGTGTTGTTGTTGCCATATAATATTTTTTTTATTTACTACATGATGTTATGTTATATTTAAGACAAATTTAAAATTCAAGTAATTTGGTTTGCTAGCTAAATTTATTCACTAGAATAAATTATTTAATTATATAATCATCACATACGATAAGACTTAAAAATATATATGTTCTTTAATTAGTGCTAGCGCGCATAATTGAAGCAATATGACGGCTTCTCTAATATGTATCTCACACATGAATGTACCTAAGCACGACGCAGCAAAATTTTATCAGGACTTCAAGTGATGGTGTCGATTCACCCCTTTCCCCCCTATTGGTAAAACAGAGCTACTAACAAGCTTACTCTTTAGGCCATAACATGTGAGCGACGGTTGTCTTCGGCTAGGTCGGTCCGAGTAAGCCGCAATTTCGTAATGTCACTACCTGTCACTAAGATCTTCTAAATCACATTGCAAATTTTATATGAAAACGATTACTGCATGCAGTTCGTGTAGCAGGCGTGAACTTCACTACAAATATGCAAAATAATGCAGACTCGTGCCAAGTGTTGTACCACTTGTTGAGTTGTGTGTCAAAAATCATAATGTCAAAATAAGTAAAACCTAAAACATGTTACTTCCTGATAATGTTGCTTTCTAACAGTGAAAGAATTAAAATCGGCTAAGTAGTTTTAAGCCTATTGCATACGTAGAAGAAAAAATCTTTCCTGTTTATAATATTAAATAATAATTACCCTGTATACCAATTTACTCCTTTAGGGGGGATTTTGTCCGTTCCCATACACAGATTAGTTTTTGTAATTGTAATCAAGAACTTATAAATTCATACTTTTATGTTCTAACTAAAATGAGATAATTCCATACAAATTTAACCCTTAAGGGATTGAATTTCATAAAATCCTTTCTAAGTCCTCACTTACATTATGAAAGGAAACTTTGTACCAACTTTCAAGTTTCTAAGTACAGTGGATTTGCTTGTGCGAGGATATTATATAAGTCAGTCTGGTATGACTTTTATATACATAAATCGATCAATAACATAAAATTTGATTGACATACTTTTCAAGGCAGTATCGAAACTAATATACATCATAGTAATCCTAAATATTGAATATTTATGTTTTTCTCTTGGGATCCGTAGCTTTGAATATGAACGAATAAATATTTATTGTTACAAATGCTAACAACCTAACGTCTGTTTTAGAATGTTATTCATTTTTCCGAATTGAAGTTCGATTGCATACTAATTGCTTTATAGCTTTCAAAATTAATATTTAAATGTTGTGTTTGGTAGTATGATATTTTGTCAAAAACGTCTACCTGAAACGAAAGCCATAGAAAGTTCAAAATTATGATTTGGTAGCTGCGCCCTGCGGCTTACAAAGGCGTGAAGTGAAGGAGCTCAACGCATCTGCGTAACAATTATGTGGATGTGTATGGATGCCAGTAGTGAACAAGTCTTTAGGAAGAGGTAGTGCCACACTGCATGCTTGCATGCAGTCGAATTGGGCCGGCACGACCGGGGAGGTACCTCTCGCTTACACGAGACCGGCGTAAAGTGACAGCTGTGCTGTCGCGTTTCGTGCGGTGTGTAAGTAGCCGGTGGCCCATAGAGGTGGGAGGAGAAAGGAGGGCAGCGCATCTGTATAGCCTCTATGCGGATGTTTGTGGGCGTCGGTAGTCATGAAAATGGCTCCGACTGCTCGTTTGCCTTCCTATACCATAATAAAAAAAAAAGTCTCCTTAAATGAAAGAAACTTTTATATTCTACTCTGCTACATTGCAAACTCCATTTTAGATTGGACATTAAATAATAGAAACAGATAAATATGTAAATGGTATTTTTACTCGAATACAAAGGAACTAAGTTCTGCAACCGCTTCATGATTTTATTCGAACGCAAAGCGGCCATCGCAAATTTTCCCATCAAAATGCAAAATGCCTTAATTGGACCGTGGCCTACCGTATCTGGGCCAAACGGTTCGAAACAAATTGATAGCATTTTTATACGATTTTGTACTTTTAAATGGTCTTTTGATACGATTACAGTTGGACAGATAATACATATGGATGGACTTTAATTCAACATTGGCTCTTTTATTTTCAAAGCCACATTTTGTGGTCCGTATTTCGTCGAATTTATTATACTGTTTGACTTACTTTTTAATGAATAAGGGTAATATGATTTTGGTTATTTTGATTAGCAGTATCATTAACTTTTAACTGTTTAAGTAAAAGTCATTAAAATACATATAATTTTACATATTTTTTGAGGTCGGTACGAAATTTCTTTTTACTAGCATAAGGATGCAAACTAGCAGTTTGAGCCATTTTCATGACCAACGCACATAGACATCCACATAATGGCTACATAGAGGCGTTGTCCTCCTTCCGCCTCATTCCTCCATGGGCTACCGGCTACTTACACACGGCATTAAAGGCAACACCACAGTTGTCACTTTATGCCACTAAGCGAGAGGTACCTCCGCGGTCGTGCCGGCCCAATCCGACGACATGCATGCAGCGTGACAATACCTATTATCTGGTACTGGATTTAAAAATATTATTATTTACTTTTCAGTTGGCAGGTGATTTAACACAATTTAAAAGAATGTTGAAAAACATTAATAATATGATTTCATTAGATAAATCAATTAGACTGTTTTCACATAACTGTTTATAATAAATAAGTATAAGCTATTTTACAATACGCAAATACAGGAGAATATGGCAGATGTCCTTACGTCACAAAGTTATTCCAAGTCTTGGTAATCCTTATCTATGTCTTGCCGTCGTAGACCCATTCATCATGTTTTAGTAAGGTTGGTGCAATTTAAAATACAAATCCCTTCAACCACCTGCTTATACTTTAGTTGCACAACCGGCTAACGTCAATCCTGTGCACATGTTTTATAATAATTTAAAGTCTCTTAAATTCTTTAAAAAAAATATAGTAAACTGACTTTGTCTTAGCACCTGCAAGCAACTTATTTTCAGTTTATTTTCAAATTTTTCAGTGCGGTGTTTTAAAGTCAGTTCAATTTTTTTTATCTATTCTATAAATATTATAGTAGGATAAACTCAAAAACTGCCAAACGGATTTTTATGCGGTTACAATAAATGGAAATAGTGATGATAGTTAAAAAGTCAATTTTGCCAACTTGGAGCTTTCCACGAGAACGCCGCGTAAACTAGCAAAGATATAGTGGAACAATGTACCTATTAGCGAAAATAAAATCTATAAAAATGCTTAAAAAAATTCCGCATTATACCACTTTTATGTTCAAATTTTAAATTAAAAACGTTACGTTGTTCTCTCTAGTTCAGTATTAATCCTTATTCAAATGAGTATGTTAGTTAGCTTAGGCATTTAATGCAGATTAAAATTGCCCTTTACACTATATCAATTCGATGACTAGTTTTTAAGTAAATTGAAATTGAAGTAGGTAATTAGCAGCGAAACATTTAAATCTCGGCCAGCGTTCTTTTCTTGAGATATCTACGACGATTATATTTCAATTAATTGCTTATACTCAACCTAACCTCAAATTATAGTTAAATATACCTTGTCTGATACCTTTCACATGTCTACAAAGCAGGTACCAGTGAGTTGTTACTACTACGTAGTACATACATATATCTCAATGGCAGGTACTTATAAAAAATAGAGAGGTTATTCTACAAATTTATCAAAAGTTAGTTAAAAACGTATAAGTACGCCTAATTTTCTCTATGCACTACACATACACTATTAATACTTTAAAATTGTAAGCATAAAAAGTTTATAAGCGGCGTAGAGCGCATTCCCTGAATACATTTCGCTCATTTCTGATTCAGTAGTCGCGAGAGTATACAAAAATTTCACCCCGAAATGCTTTAGCTGCATTTTAGAGGACTTGGCGGAATGTTCCATTTAATTACACTGAAACGTATTTCAACGTGCTACGGCTTGCAACGTGTACACCCGGTGTATGTCTACTTTAAATATAACATTATGTTAATATTTAGGAAAAATTCGTAATGAGTTTTTATGAGTTATGAATGTATTTTGTTTAGTTAAACTGTTAATGTCAGAATAATTTTACTTTAATGTATAATAATGTAAAAGAGGCTTGGGGATTTATCTTACTAACATTATGTTAATCGCAATGGTTGGTAAGGATGTATGTTTTTATATTTTCACACGAAAACTACTGGACAGATAGATATGAATGATATTTTGTACATTTAAAAATAACGAGTTTTTGGTGAGAGTTGCAGTTAGTGTTTATGCCAGTGAAACTGCGAATGGACTTATTTTGATGTAAGTAATTAGCGGGCCCGTCAGACATATTCTTGACAGAATAGCAGCTTAGAATTTTTTTTTATGGTATAGGGGGGCTAACGAGCAGTTGTAGCCATTTTCATGACTACCGACGCCCATAGACATCTGCATAGAGACTATACAGATGCGCTGGCCCCCTTTCTCCTTCCACTTCCATGGGCCACCGGCTACTTACACACCGCACGAAACGCGATAGCACAGCTGTCACTTCACGCCGGTCTCGTGTAAGCGAGAGGTACCTCCCCGGTCGTGCCGGCCCAATTCAAGCATGCAAGCATGCAGCGTGGCACTACCTTTTGCAAAATTAAAACAACAGAAAAGCAGCGCTAACTACCGGGTCTAATTGTATAAACAAAGTTCTAAAATCCATTCAAATACGCTCCAGAAATTTTAACCAAATCAGTCCAGCCATTTTGAAAACAAGAAACACATTATGATCTTTTTTTAATAAAAAAATACTTTTTCTATCTACATTTACTATCATAATATATTTATTGGAACCCTTTTATTATTTATTTTATTATTTGTTTACTATTATTTTACACTAATCGACCCCACAGCCGTTGTCTTGTCATTATTGGAAATACTTATGTTGTCATGGTAACGTGTAATGTTATGTGGCCGAATTCTCAATACGTAATTTTGCTCTACAATAGTGTATCTCATGTCGAGATACCGACTGCAGCATTAAATATTTTGATAAATTATAGTCTGAATGTTACAGAGCACCTACATAACAAAAAAATCATCAAAATACGTCCAGTAGCTTTTGCGTGAAAGCCGCACTAAACACCGACAGAATATCGTCTTCTATAGTTTTATTGTATAGATTATATTAGTATATAATTTTTCTTTTATGTCACCTTTGACATAACAGAAAAATAATATACAATGATAGTTCTGACTGATCACTTGATTTTGCTTTACTTTCTCACCAGTTATCGTCATATTTCAAACAGTTTAAAAATCTTAATAAACGATAGATTTAAACCTTCCTCGAAAGTTGCGATATCATGATGATGAAAATGCGGGTGGTTTTTTATCGCAAACAGACAGACAGATAAATGCCGCGAAGGCACTTATAACAGTCTCGTTATTCTTATGCGAACCAAGGAAAGCGGCCAAGGAAGACGGCGGAACATTTTAAAAACATCTACACATTGTATCAAACTTACAGCATTTAAAAATTTATAATAAATTTTTAAATGCTGTAAGTTTGCTAAGCCCAATTTACGTACCTAGTCTTTTTGTTATCAATTATTTTTCAAATTTATGACAGTAAGCGTAACAAATTATACCTTGTTGGATAGCCAACAATGTGTAGATGTTTTTAAAATGTTCCGCCGTCTAAGTTAATTATAGTTTTTTTGAATAAAAAATAACTTTATTCCAAACTACATGGTAAGATTCACTTAAAATGTGGAGTTTGAGACGTCTCATTTCAAATTGATTAATGTTTTTATTTATTTTAATATTTTTTGTTATGTACTAGACTATTCTCTAACGTAATAATAAATAATAATGTAAAAATATGCAATAGTTTTTTTTTTTAATTTTTAAATGCTGTAAGTTTGCTAAGCCCAATTTACGTACCTAGTCTTTTTGTTATCAATTATTTTTCAAATTTATGACAGTAAGCATAACAAATTATACCTTGTTGGATAGCCAGCAATGTGTAGATGTTTTTAAAATGTTCCGCCGTCTTAGTTAATCATAGTTTTTTTTAATAAAAAATAACTTTATTCCAAACTACATGGTAAGATTCACTTAAAATGTGGAGTTTGAGACGTCTCATTTCAAATTGATTAATGTTTTTTATTTATTTTAATACTTTATGCTATGTACTAGACTATGTTCTAACGTAATAATAAATAATAATGTAAAAATATGGAATAGTTTTTTTTTATAAATTTTTAAATGCTGTATAACTCTACTTTAAAAAAAAATTTAAAAAAAATATTTCTCCATACTGGTTCATATTTGCCCTATACACTCCATACTAAAGTGTTAGCTAGTGATCTCATCTACATCTCCTTAACAGGATCGGTACATATTACCAATCACCCTGTATATCTTAAACTTAATATATCCTGCTAGTTACATCAATTCTAAACTTATAATTATTTACTTTAAATGAACTTCAATTGTTGGGTTCTTCTTTATTTAAAATAGCAGAATAATTAAATTGATAAAACAAAAAATGTAGTTTTATTATATCAGCTTCCAACAAAAATACATAAAAAAAATAAATTTAGTTCACATTTCATGTCCTATTTCCCAAAAACCGTTAATGTCCGAGTTCAGCCGAACCACAATTAGGTTGCGGCTGAAGCTTGCAATTTGTAGTCGTGTCAGGTTACCAGTTCACACACTCTATTGTTGTCAGGTGAGAATAATGGCCTTAGATAGTTAAATACAAATCACTGTTTAAATCATGCATTTGATGCATGCGTGCATAAGATTAAGTATATGGAGACTGTTTCAGCCATTTATTGAAATACTTAGGAGTATTTAAAAGAATGGCTTAAACAGTAAATGCTAAATACTGACTCTCCTTAATTTAAAATAAAAAAACTGCTACAACAGTTGTGTTCTAGTATATTGCTCTACTCAGCGCAAAAGATTTACCTATCTCATTTTCAAGATAATTTAAGTTATGTAAATATTATATTTTTAGTCGTATAATAGAATTTATAGGTATATAATATTACGTTTAAATTGTATCATTATCGTTAAACAAAATACCTCTAAGGGCACACGCACTACTTTTAGCTTCGGCGATCGGCGATTTTGCGTCTGCCATCGATGCTGCATCACGATTTTGCGACTCTCTGCGTTCAGTTGCGTTATCGGATTCGCCTTTTTAACTCGACTGCTGCGTTGCTCGATCGGCAACACACGCAGGTGTTTAAAATTCACATTAAATTACTATTCTTCGAATCGATATTTCGTTCGAAACACAAAAAGTGACAAATCCGATTCACAATATTCTAATAGTTTTGGTCATGAAAATAGAATCAGATTATTTTTTATGATGATAAAAACAAAATATTACAAGCATGTTTGTTACTTAATCACGCCAAATTTTCTGTACGGATTTTGGTGGAACTTATATAAAATAGTAAAACAAGTTGTAGAAAATACCAACTTTTGTAGGCTTTTTTTGCTCAGGTGTGTGAAATTGCGAGGCGAAATTAGTTGTACGATATAAAGAAAGCTTTTCGCTGAAAATAAACCACTCGATACCCACTCAAGATTATGTTAAAACATTTGACCTTTATCCTGGCGGTTTTGTAAAGTTTGTATATTTTTATCACTTCATGGATAGGTAAGGGCCAGATTAACACGTTAATAATAAAATGTCAAGTTTAGAACCGACACATACCTATACGTTTATAATAAGCTAATCGATACTTTAATTAGAACTTTTGAATCTAGGCCCTAATGTTGTGTATTTTGCTCACGACAGCAAAGTTAAAAAAGTAGACTTAGCTAACGACGTGGTAATTTGTCAATTTGTCAAGCTGTTATGGCTATGACAAGGAATATAAATTTAAGCGTATGTGCACTCATATATTATATAAACTCTAAAAACAATCTTGAAGCAGTCGGATAAACAGTACGCGCAAGACTTATGACGTTTTGTCCTTTGTATGATGTTTTAACTCCATGTACTCTATCCTACTATAGAAACTGTCATATACTGAAAAATGTTTAACGTTCTATTTTTTTTAATAGGTATAAGGGATTAATGAGCAGTTTGAGCTATTTTCATGACTACTGACGCCCCAGGACCGTATAGCGTTGGCCTTGCCATAGCAGCCCACAATTTACGTATTTTATTTTTTTCTTACAGTTAATTTCATCTTAAACATTGATTTTGTTATAAGCACTAAGTTCCTATATTTATGTGTCAATGCGTCAGCTTTTAATAGGCCAATTATTGGGAAAGTTATGGGCCATTAAATAACTTACGTCCATTAGGAGCTGTACTTAAAGAAAAGAGTCGATCAATTACAGCCGAAAAAGTCGGGAGTTGATAGGAAGATTTCGCTGAATACTATGCGATAACTAACTGACCAGGCCAAGCGTTGCTGTACATAAAAATGAACATTGCGGCTATTATAGAAATATTTCCTACATTTTAACTTGGACTATACACTATGTGCAAAATTTGTTTAAAATCGCTTCAAAAGGATATCGCGTACAAAGAACGTGATACTCATTTACATATTTATATACGAGGTTTTAAACTATTTTAATTCACGTAATAAGCTTAAATAATCAAAGCTAAAAACGAATCATAGTGATGTGCAGGAGCAGATTGTAATAGACGAGTGCAGAGTGCAGCCAAAGCGAATTCAATACGACTCCGCTTAATGTATGAACCAATAAGGAACGTCGTTCCAATACTCTATTAATTATTAATTATTAAAAGGATATTTTTCGTCCCATTATGGAGCACAGCTCCTCAACATAGCTTTATTACATTAAGGAACGTCGTTCCAATATTCTATTAATTATTAATTGTTAAAAGGATATTTTTCTTCCCACTATAGAGCACAGCTCCTCAACATAGTTTTATAACATGTTAAATTAAAACAAACAGAAATCACAAGCCTTGATTCTACGGATGGTTATACAAAGTAGTATCTCCACCTTATCGTGGTGAGGGGGCTTAGTAACCGTGGCTTGGACAACTATGGTGAACCAAGAGTGATGCCAGGAGGGGACGCTCCGAGTGGGCTTCACCAAGGCCCACTCGGGATGCGACCATGGAGGAGGGGTCGCGGGAGGAGAATCGTTTCGGTATGTCGTTGCCGCGCACCCTATCTCCTGCGACCGAACAGGGGTGCACCGTCTGATGCGTTGGCGGTGGGGCCGCAGAGGAAGAGGAGATGCGGTGTTTCGTTGCCGTCCTCCCTGTCTCCTGCGGCCGTTTAATGGTTGGTCCACCGCCCAGCGAATGGGTCCATCCAATGCGGGAGGTCCTTCACCCGTCTCTTTGAATCAGCAGATGGCGGCGTGGATTAGGCCGACCGGCGTGGTGTGCTCCGTTGGAGCATTGGGACAGGGGTTAGGATGGGAACCATTGCTCGGTTCCAACGTAGAGTAGGGACTGTTCAAAGGCAGCTGGACAGTCCCCAAGGAGGAGGAGTCTGGCCTGTTCACCGAGGCCAGCCGGTCGCTAGAGGCGCCCTGTTGCTTTTAGATCCGGGGCCCTCCAATTATAGCGGCTGAAGGCACCCGCAGGGGTTTTGTCGGTAGGGGCAACCCAGTTGTCGAGCCCGACACTGTACCCGGTTTAGCCACCCGGGCTTCGTGCGTAAAGCTAGCTAGCTCCCGCTAGCGTGCGTAAAGGCGTTATAAAAAAAAAAGGTAGCCACAATCCCGATTATCTCGTTTAAGCGTGTACTACGCTTATACGAGATAATCGGGATTGTGGCTACCTTTTTTTTTGTTGTTGCCGGTGGGGCCGCAGAGGAAGAGGAGAGGAAAAAAAAAGGTAGCCACAATCCCGATTATCTCGTATAAGCGTAGTACTTTCTTATTGGAAGTACTATGGTATAAGAGTCTCAACAAACTTCATTCATCTAAATAGTGTAACTAAGTTTATCAAATCAGTTTTATATGAAATACTACTTCATAAACTTTTAATTTTCTTCAACTGAGAAAAAACAATAACGAGCCTATTATAATTATAATAACGCCAATATTAGTTCTAGTAGACTTCAAGTTGGCCTTTTTATTGTTACTGCCGCACTTACGTGTCGTGTGTTATGTTTGCTGGAAAATATTATATTTTATTATTCCTACGGCTTCTCCAGACTTCCCTATAAAGCCTTTGTTATTCTCGCTTCTATTGCGACGATGAAATATTTTATAACCACATAAATATTTATATTTTTGCGCGCTCTTTCAATTATATTAACTTATCTGAAGTTATATCTGAAGTTTTATCTGAAGTTATATATCTGAAGTTATCCTTCCAATCCACGCCTTTGCGTGCTGATTCAGATGGACGGGTTGTGGACCCCTCAGTTTAACTGCTCTTAGTCTGGCCTTCCCCGTAAGTCATTCCGGTATGGGCAAGGCTATGCCGGATTCCCAAGAATATCTGGAGCGCGATGTCTTCTGTCTGTTCTGTCATGTCGACTCGATTGATTTGCAGAAAAGCAATGGCAGCAGGAACTCTACCTCTTGTATATCTCTACCTTCTTATTTTCTAATAAACCCACTACTTTAATAGACGATGACAGTGTGACTATATCCACAGCGCCCACCGGTGGTCCCGAGAACCTGGCCTGTATTTCCAGTAGTCCCACGTCGCTGCGCGTCTCCTGGCGGCCGCCGGCTCTGGACGTGCGAGGGGGGGTCATAACCCACTACACGCTGCAGTACACGCGACTCGACGCGGACCCCTTGCTGCCCACTCAAGACGCACATCTAAGAGTGCAAGTAAGATCAGAAGATTTTTGGTTTACTTTAAGTTACTGTATACGATGTTGTTTGTTATAATTTAAAAAAAAAGAAAAAAAAAGAGTAACGATAGTTTTAGCTTAGGTACTTGATGAATTCACGGCCAAACAATGCAAATATGAAAGTACAGGTGTGTGCGTGTGCGTGTCAGATCTTTTTACCCTTTTCACGATAATAATAAAATACATTTAAAAGGTATAAGTAATATTCACTGAGGGCTATTATTGAAAAAAGAACAATTTAGTTTAAACAAGGAAATATAAAAAAAATGAAGAACAAATATATTATTATGTCTGCGTGTATGAAATTTGTTCAATATAGGTAGATGAATAAAATAGTTGAGTATATTTTGAGTTTCTGTAATTGTCAGACTCATTGTTGATGGGCTCATGTGATTGTTCTCAAATAATAATGGCCGAATCATTAATATAATAACGGCAATAAACCATGAAATACTGCACCGCCGCTGTAGTGGTAACTTAATTGAGTATTATTAATATTTTGTATTCGTATTATTATGCTTTTCGGACTAATATTTCGAATATTTAATAACTATTAATTAGATTTGATTTGGAACATATTAATTTATGTAAAATATTTCGTTTGCACGCCATAACTAATAGGTAAAAGCATAATATAAAACACAAAAGTCAATCTATCACAAAATAAAAAAAAAATGATTTTTTTATTCGAGCATTATGTATATCACAAGAACTCGCGAGCGCCAGCTTTATATTTTCTTTGGAATAATATGAAAATACATTTTTGCGCCATATCCAATACATAGATTATTATATACATATACTAGTAATCCAATATTAACCCTAAACGTAAATAATATTATATATAATATTATATATTGATGTAATTTGAATAAATAAAAAGTGGAAATAGTATAAAGATGTATATTATTTTATCAAATATAATATGAATTTCCATCAAGAAGTGACAATACATTCCATCAACTATAATATTATACAAATCGTAATTTTGCTCAATTTAATTGATTGCCTATGGTTCTTAATGACTGAGAGGAATAATTATTATTATGTGTACCAATATAATCAAGTAAGCATTTTGACGTTATACCATAGATACCATTCCAGTAATAAACACCACAAACGACCTTTCAAAATTAATTAGTAATTGCTGCAGACATAATATGTATATTACTATTAACATTTTTATTTCTATTAATAACGCCGCCATGATTATTTTGCTAGAAATTTCTCATATCTAAAAAGTAAAAAATTTTTACCTTCAAAAATAAATCTAGATTTTCAGAGATTGCGCTTTTTAGTAAAAACTTCATATTTCTTAACAATGAACAAAGCTTTGAATATGTTTGAACAGGGCGAAGAAGCAACAGTGTCTCGTTTGACTCCGTACGCTGAATACGAGCTGCGAGTGCGGGCGCACAACGCGGCGGGGGAGGGGCCCCTCTCCCCCCCGCAGACCTGCAGGACGGACGAAGACGGTAAGTAATAACGCTCTTTGATGTGACTTTTAATCTGTGCATTGTGATTACAATTACTGCGTCGCGATGGATACGTAACATACGAGTTTTATGGACGTATAAATGCTAATAAATTTGTTATATTCGCATTGTGTACCGGATTTGATGACTTTTTGATGTTTTACCTACTAGCTGTCCCTATTGACGCTGTTCGGTCACAGTTGATTTTGATTTGGTGGCGGTAAATTCATCATGTTACCTTAGGATTATTTTTTTTTTTGACCCGTTTGTCTACATTCAAAGCTTGGATATATCACAAAAACAATTATAAAAAAAAATATATACGGTCGAATTGAGAACCTCCTCCTTTTTTTTAAAGTCGGTTAATTATTATAATTTTTAGCTACATAGCAGCTGACGATAACGTTTATAATGATAAATTGTAACTTAACAAAAATAACTTAATTTTGAATCGAATCCATTGCAACTTGGAAATAATAGCCTAAAATGAAACATAAAAAATCAAGTAATTAAAAATATATACTTTGATGTAAGTGTCGCTAGTCCTATCGAGACATATCTAAGGACTGCTTTCACGTTCAATTCCGAATGAATTAATGGTGCGGATGAAAGTGGGTGTCGGTAGTTACCAAATGGTTTAGATTGCCCGTTTGTAACACATAAAAACTGTGAATTTATAGCGATAGTGTAAAAATAAGTACAAAATGTAAAAAGGAATGACAGTAGTGTAAATATAGATATCACGACAAAGGACGTATTTGTACACATTGTGACAGGGCCCTTTTATACATTTCTCAAGTGGTATAAAAGCACGTATTGTTACAGTTCCCAGCTCCCCGAGTGGTATAAAATTGATAGCGTTAAGTGAGCGGTCGCTGAGAGCTTCCTGGCTGCCCCCGCACGAGCCTAATGGAAAACTAACACACTACTCGCTCTACGTCAAAGATTTGTCTGGGTAAGTGACATTAATCAGAACATTATTTTAATGACGCACTCTAATAAACATTTAACGAGGTAATAAAGTGTGGCTTTGTACGTATTTGAATGTGTAAAGTATAAATGGGTGGTTCTTAGTTCTATTTTTATTTACTTAGTTATTTTAATTACTTCAAAAGCCGTACCATTTCGTATATAACTGTAATTAGTTATCGCGACTTTCTGCTGTATAGAAAACTTGATGCCTTCCTTACCGAAAGTTAGCACAAAATGCCTTTTTCTTTGACTTGTATAATTTAAAGGTGTATACAGGCAAATTATTACGTAACAAATTCAAGTATCTCTGTTAGTTATGTCCTTGTCGCATTCAACTAAATGCTGAACATTTTCATCAGACATTTTATAGACGGTTTGATCAGACATATAGATACAGGGTACTCGAGCAGAACAGAAACTGTGAATACACAGTAATCACATTTATTGCACGTCTTACATTATCACTTCAATAATTTAATCATTTAGCAGTTTTTCAGGGAACATTTACCAAAATAAGTTAGCTTCTAGCTAGCCAAAGAGTCCGACCTCAACGACTGCTGGGTATTATCTCTTTCTTCGTCTCAGTCTCCCGCAACTAGACTCCGTACTTATATCACAAAGTATCAGCAATGCTGCATCAACATCTAGGGACACAGGCGTAGCATTTGACATTGCTCGCCTCAGCTGACCTTATAGCCTGTCTCACGTGCATTTAACTTAAATATGAAAGTTTCATTTGCATCATGGACTTGAAATAAAACTATTATTATGTTTTTTAATGAACTTACATTTGACTATATAGATCACAAGAGGCGAACATAACCCGAATCAACGCATGTACCGAGAGTGAGGGTAGTTCGGCCGAGTGCATGAGGTCGCTGCGGGGCCTGCGCGCCGGCCGCACCTACGAGGCGTGGGTGAGGGCCGCCACGGCCGTGGGGGAAGGGCCGCCTTCAGCCGTCGTCGCTTGTCAGACCAGCGCTTTAGGTAGTATACCGCTCTTATATTATCCCGGCTGAACCCACGACGGTGTGTTAACCCCTGGTGGGTTCACCCGTATTACCTGCGTACTCCTAATAGTACTAGTGTAAAAGTACAATTACCAGATAATTGGCCTGTCTTTACTTGAACATGATATTAGATTTCCTTGAGATAATTTTGAAGCTGTAGATTCTTGTTTTTTTTGACGCAGGAGAATATATTTAGGTACGCTACCCAGGAGATCGAGTGGCTCACCCGGATACAATGTCGGGCTCGGCAATTTGGTTGCCCCGACTGACTAAAGCCCCAGGCTGGGCTTGGTAAAATGGCCTCCTCCTTGGGGACTGTCTGGCCATCCCTGAACAGTCCCTACTACATCATCATAATAAATAATATCACAGTTTTTGGGCGTAACGCCACCTAACCCCAAATAATGATTGTCTTACCTTGACAATTAAACCTTATTCGATCATCTTAGCTAATACAAGTCAAAAGTTTTAATAATTGCAAATCTGGATACGATACTCAGCAAAATAACCCTAAAATTGAGGCGCTTTACCCTTTCATCGAGCGCGATGAATCACTGTTTTCACTTATTATAATGAGTTCTTCGCTTACTTAGCTAATTATAGGTATGATTTCATTTTGTATGCATAGTACAAATTCGAAACTACAATGCCAAACTGTGTCCCTGCTTTTGTTATCATTAAGGCTTTTGTATTTCCCCCGCATAGTAGCAAAAAAGACGTGTTCACGTTGTCTCATCGCATTACATGAATATGCAACATGTACGTAAATTCTCTTTTTTTTCTTTGTTTTAGGTTTTTTTTTTATGTGTGTTTTATGTATTCTGTTATATCTGTTTGTGGAACATTGAATTATTTTTCTCATTGCTAATCTATTCTAAAAATATCAAATATTATGATGGTCATCTAGAACATCAAATTGTGTAATTTAGTCCCTGCGCGTATATCGTCGTTCGGCGGCGTGGCGGTGGGCGCGGCCGGCAGCTCGCTGTCCCNTGTCCCTGCGCTGCGTGGTCGGAGGCGTCCCGCCGCCAGCCAAGAGGTGGCTGCGGGGAGGCAGCCCTCTACAGCCACGGTCGCCCTTCCATTTGGACGGCGACGCGCTTCTCATACGCAGTAAGAATCAATTTTCGTGCTGATTTTAAATTGGAATTAATCTCAAACCATCCCGATGCATCTCACGCTCTCCCAAACTCGATATTATTACCATTTTTTTCGTAATGAAGCACAGCCAGGATCAAAAGAAAATGAAATATACACAATACGCATTATAATTAATCTTAAGTTTTCGGGAATACTAATAATTACAATAAAACTATTTATTATTTTTATTGTTTATTAATTAACTAGCTTCCGCCGGCTTCGCCCGCGTGGATTTCGGATTATAAAAAATCCCTATATTTTAATTTATTATGTTATTCTGATATGAAAGCTATATCACTGTAAAGTTTCATTAAAATCCGTCCAGTGGTTTTTGTGTGAAAGAGTAACAAACATCCTTACAAACTTTCGTATTTATAATAACTATTAGTAGGATCATTTCACAAGCCCGGCGTTTCAGAAGCTTTACAGCATCCATAGTCACGAGTGGACTGAGATGTCAGATATCCTAATGTTACAAGTTATTAAAATTACCCAAAGATTTTTAATTATTTAGATGTTCCGATTATCGAAATTTTTGACGAGGTGTGATTGAGACGATGATCGGCTTCAGTGTGTTCACAGAGTTTTGTAGCACGACGTGCGCTATATTTTGACTAGAATTATAAATAACATAACTTATGTGTATAACATTATTAAAGAAAAATATTATAAGTATATTCGTGAAAATCTTTAATTGACTTACTATTATTATTGCACTTTGTAGTCTATAAAGTCATAAAGCTGTTGATTTTCCAAATGAATAAAAAAAACATTTATAAAGGATAAAATGACAGAAAAAAAGGGACGGATGTATTTAAATAGGGAAGAAAACTGAAGAATAAGCTTTAGAAACGATATACTCCTAATAAAATTATGTAAAACAGTACCATGCAACACTGGGAACACCGTTCCCAGTGTTGCATGGTACTGTTTTACGTAATTTTATTCTTTGTTTTTCATAGCGCATCGCAACTGATTTCATATAGAGTTCTCTATATTTATCAACCGAGAAAAGCTGAAGATGATAATATAATTTTTTACAAGAAACTGACGCCCTATATAATGCTAATAGCTAAGTTTTAAAACAATAGTTAGCTCAAGTTTGTTCGGTTGAAGTTGGCGAATATGCAAATGCAGTTACTACAATGTGTACTGATCCTCTTACGCATCGAAGCTTGTAAAGTTTTCCGTTTGAAGTAGACGTGTGGTTTACATTAAGAACAAAGGGTCTTTACAAGTTATCGTAGATGTTTCGTCATTATAATGACGATAAATTATGCAACTGCGATGATTCAAATCATTCTAAATGAGTGATCATCATTAATGTGGCAAGTGCGAGATGGCGGTATCTGGCACTTGCCAAACGTTGACTATTAATTTCCTATACCTACTTATGTGTTTATGATACCTATCTAGTCTCGATATCAGCTATCACATTGATGCTAAGTACCTAAGCTAAAAAAATATATAAGAATACTCACCTTTTTCGACTGTAATGATGCAATTATATTAACTTAGTAATAATTTACATCATCGCTACGAAATTATTGTTTAAATTTTTTATCAATCAGGTTTGGAATTATCCCACGCTGACAACTACACGTGCTTGGCCGAGAACCCTCACGGCTCGGACTCTGTGACCTGGAAAGTGTTTGTTCTGCGACCGCCAACTCCCCCGGGCCTGGCGCTGCTGGAGGCCAGGTCCAGAGAGCTGGAGATAGACGTCAGACCAGCGCCAAGGTCACCTGGACATGCGTTACCGAAGGCTTATACGCTGCATTGGCGACTAGCTTCACCTGAGGTAAGATTTTTTACGTTTTTTTTTCATATGAACAGTTGATGAATACGGAGGCACCCCGTGGTCAGAATATCAAAACGTGCCTTTAGCGGTCCGACGAACGTCTTTTGATTGAGGTGTTTCCTCATAGCCTCATTTACGCTTTTGTTCATAGCTACCCAGAATTGTAACAAAACTCGCGATAAACAAGCCGTCACCGTCACAACATTGTTTCACCTTAAAGTTACCAATCAAAGTTAAGAAGTGTATGTTCCATAGGGTGAGTGGAGAATACAATCAGCCAGTCCGGGTCCAGTCACACTGACGGGTCTGCGCTGTGGGTCTGCGTACCGCGCGTACGGGTCCGCGGGAGGCGCGCCGGGCTCCGAGATATCCATACGGACATCGGGAGGTCCGCCGAACGCGCCGCCAGATACTCGTTGGATACGCGCGAACGCCACGCACGCTAAGTAATATGTTCTAAACTAAGGGCGACACCACACAAGCTACTTTTAGCATCTGCGATCGACGATTTTGCGACTGCATCGAAGCTGCATCACAATTTAGCCACTCTCTGCGTCAAGTCGCGGAATCGGAATCGTGCGATTAAAGGTATGTTGCGTGTACTTACCTTAAGCGACTGCTGTGATGTTCGATACGTAACACTCACAGTCACTTTGCGACTGTATCGCCGCGTTCGGCGATTTTAAGTGTGCGCTAGGTCTAGTCGGTGAATTCAGTTTCTAAAAAGCCTTGTCCAGAAATGGCGAATTCGCCGCGAATCGTTTCACGCGAATTCATACGCGCGTAGTTGAGATACTAGACATCAATACATCGCGTCCACAAGCATCGCGCGAACTCAAAATATGCGCGTAAATCGCGTGCACTACGCCAGACTCTCGACTCGCGCTTCATTCGCGCGTATTGCGCGCGAATCGAGATACTTGGGGCGCTTTGTTGTGTCCGGTTGACGCGCGAACTTTAGAGTTCATCTCCATATTTCGTACTGAATTCCTCCCCAAATGCTGGCGCGTTGGTGCGCACCTTGTGGACGCAACGGTCGAATCGCGGTGAATTCGCCCTTTCTGACCAAGCTCTAAATGACCGATCGCCGATGCTAAATTAGCATGTGTGTGGTGTTTCTAACTGATACCTGGAAATTCGTGTGAAATTTTTTTATATTATCGTTGGAAAACTAACCATTTTAGATGACTACCGATGCCCAGAGAGGTTGTGTATATTCCCGATTCGTGATTATATCGCTGGTGTCGTAATTAATTATATCAATATTCAGGTTCGACACCACCATGTGGTCTGACGGTGGCTGCGGCCCGGTGTCGCTGAAGCTGGAGTGGATCGGCACTGGCGCGACCGGCACTAGGGACGTGCCTATCGGTGGTGAAGTTATTTTAGGAGGTATGTGTATTTTTACGGGAGAAAAGCTTTACCTTTCGTAAAGGATTAAGAGACCTTATCTTTAAGAGACTTTAACGGGTCTATAAAGTTGTTTTCTTAATGATGTTGCCATAAAAATAAAGAAGTATAGGTAGCAATTTTGATGTAGGTTTGACTCCCGGGTCTCGTTACCGCGTGGCCGCCCGCGCCGCTAACGAGGCGGGCTGGTCGCGCGAGATATACGAGTTCACGACCACCCCCGCGGAGGGCAGCTACGCGGAGGAGGTGGACGCGCCCTTCCCCGCCACCGCGGGCGAGCTGGCACTGCTGCTCGCGCTGTGTGCGGCGCTGTCTCTGGCTGCGCTGACCATACTGGCGATATTGCTGAGAAGAAAAAGGTATGTGCTCTTTTTGTGTATGGTGCGTTTAAGCCATATCACTACTACATACACTTTTTTATGGTATAGGGGGGCTATCGAGCAGTCGGAGTCATTTTCATGGCTGCCGACGCCCATAGACATCTGTATAGCTCAGATGTGGTGCCCTCTTTTCTCCGGCAACCGGCAACGTACACTGGTGTAAGCGAGAGGTACCTCCCCGGTCGTGCCGACCCGATTCGCCTGCATGCAAAATCTGCTCTTTTATATGTGTAGAGGGTTTAATCCATATCAGTATTTCTACACTAATGTAAATCGTTTAAATTACTAGAACTACACAAATTTTACAATTTTAGTTTTATATAGAAACTAGGATGATCCCCTTCTTATTTATAGCATAGGGAATAAAAGTGAAATCAGAGGATCAGGACGTGGTTATAGGTCTATTTCTAGGAATTAGGTGAAAATAAATTATTGTTTCAAATATAAATCGACCTACATGAGATGAGTCGTCTTTTTTTACCACACCCGGCCGTACTTTCACATACCTCACAAAACGCGATAACATACTAATAACTTTACGCTTGTATAATGAGAGCGAGAAGTAAGCTTTTCGTCTCGGCTCAGTCCAGTTGTATAGTAATTAGTCGCACTGCCTCTTGGCAAAAATAATATTCTAACAAGTCCTAATAATTTTGTTCTAATTAAATTCGTTGCGAGTCATTATTCTCCTGGGGCTCGCTGAAATAACTTTATTAAACGGTCATTTGTGGTGGCGGCGGTTGGCCCTGATACAGACGAGGGGAATAAAATAAGTAAATAAAAATTTCATTAAATTGATGACAGTGATAATGGGAAGAGAGCTGTATATAAATGTAAATATAGAAATCGATATCGGTCTCATTTTGAAAATCCCAGTTCTAGATGTAAAGAAAAAAAAGGGAATAAAATTAAACTTAAACAAAATATAGTAAAATAGAATCGAATTTAAAATACATTGCTGTCGATTAAAAAGTGACAATTGATCTAATACATTTAGACAGCTTGTATTTGGTACAGTTTGTGTAAAATCTTAAATCTACATAACACGATGACGACGAACTCATAAAGGAATTCACGTGTATCATCTCATTTCTATTCAATCGGCCTTTTTGTTTGATAAAACGACGTAGAAAATCAATACATTTTATCTTCATATTCACTTCCAGTCTCGATATCTCACATGAGGTGTTTATGTAAGAGAGTTTACTCGCCCTTCTGCAAGTGACGAGGAGTCGACAGAGGACCAATGCATGAGGCGCCAATTGAAAGAAATGTACGAACCTATCGGAGCCGCGTGTGACAGCTTTGATTTCGTTATTTGGGAAACGTTTTGTGAGGGAACGTGCGATATTTTATCACATTATTGATAGTGCACGGGCATTGCTCACATAACAATAGCGTAATGATGGTTTGATGTCGGTTTTGCGTGGTTTGTGAAGGTCTAGAAAGTTGCCACAAACATCACTTTTATCTATAGACGCAATAGGCTATTAGACAACATGGTTTTCTGAATAAAACTGATAAGGGATGGAAATATTTATTTATTTATACGGGTGCGAAGGCATTGAATCATTTACCCGTTATGAATAAAAATAGCTTACAGTGTTTTGACGATTTACCTAATGTAAGTATTGACGTTATAAAAAAAATCTACTTTGCTTTTTGCTTAGAACCACACTTATTTTTCAGGGCGTTTCTGGAATTTAAATTTCTAATTAGTTAATCTAATGTCTTGTTCAGGAGCGACGGTGCTAACGACCGCGTGATGGCGAGCGCTGATAAGCCCGCCTGCGGCACCTACAGGGCTCCGTCACACCCCACACCAAAACTACCACCGGAACCGCCAGGTATAAAAACGTCCAAACAAAACTTATAGTTCCCCTCCAATATAAAACCGGACACTGACAAACAACACGAAACACCGAATCTGTCATTGTGTTACCTATCATGCGAGCAAGAGGTAAGTCGTCCCGGCTCAATTCAGCATGCCTTACATCATAACATATTATAAATTTTAATCCAATGTATCAGAAATATAAAGAATAAGAAGTGAAGAGAGCATAGATCCAGAACAAACGATTTTCCTATCAGTTTTTGGTGACGGATGACCGAAAAATAATTTATACTTCTCATCGTGTTAGGAATTAGGACAATAAAGGAATACCAATACAAGAATAGTTTGTTAGTACTGCTGGTGGCTGCTACACCTGATATTCACCTAATCACTTCAATATTAAATTTGTATTAACTAGATGTATATGAGATAAGTCCGTACGCCACGTTCGCTGGCGGGGAAGGGTTGACGGGCGCTGGTGCGCGCGCATACACTCTGCAGCTGCGTGCGCTGGCTCGACACGACGATGATGCTGCACCACCGACCCGCCCACCTTGCTGTGAAGGTAAAAAAATATATATTCTGTAATTTTTGACTATATATTTTAATGGTAAAACATTATTAATGCCAGTATAATAAGCAAACAGCAGAGGGCTTTGCATAGTTCCCTGTGGTATACCTTCAAAATCAATGTGACTAAACTTATATAACAGGTATGATAATTTATTATCAACATAATTTTTGAAATAGAAAGCATCATCATCAGCTCTTTACTAGTCTAGATTACCGCCAACAATTCCGCCGATATAATCGTTTAGATTACTAATAACGCGTTTCCTCAATTTCGATTTTTTAAGATAATTTAATGGATAAATTTTCCTTTTAATAATGGCCGTTGGTCATCTGTTTTGGCATGTCGTACGTATTGTGGAAATCTGGAATTAAACTATTCCTACTGGTTCATAAGAATATTTATGTATTTGTTTGTCCATATCGTCTAGAAGAAACATGCTTAGACGCGTGTGACGCTCAAAGGAGGCGACGACGCAGACGACACTATTGCCCAGATCATGGTAAGACAAATTACCTTTTACTTTATTATTATCATATCAAATACATAGTCTCTGAAAAGGGGTAATTCATTTAAGGCAAATAATAGTTGATGATTTAGTATAAATTCAGTAAAAAAGAAGTGTTTTCGAAATAGCTAGTAATTCTCGCGAAATGTGTTTAACAACTCATAGCAGCTATCGCAAACCGCTGAGTCACATTGCTTCAGTTTATCTTTAAAACGAATGACATCAAAATAATTGGCACACGAGTCTGTGGTTACAATAGAGATCACACACGTGACATAGAAGCAGAACTATAAGTAACAAGCGCCGTGGTGTGAAATGTAGACATTATACGGATAAATAGAACGAAACAGTTCAGACTCACAGTCCCTATTAAGCATAACCTTTAAAAGATTTTCACATCACTAAAGTGGTAGTAACGCTAATATACCAATTATTAATTGATGCATAACTTTGACTTTGTATCCCATTAGCAGGGAATTCTCGTCTTCATGTGTTTTACTATATGCAATGAAATATTTCTATGCTAAGTTATATATTTAATGGATGATTGTGCTGCCTAGTAGTCTAGTGGTAAGCGTGTTCAATTGCAGATCCCGAGTTCGAATCCCGGGTCTGACCAAAAGTGTTATTGGGATTTTTCAATTTCTAATAAAAGTCCGGCGTTAGTCGTCTAGTATTTGTAGTAGGCAATGTTACACCCCGTGCCTTAAAGAGCATCTTAAGCCGTCCTATAGGAATATAATATGATAAGGAGGGAGTAGAGAGTAGTACCTACTCACACACTTGTGGATTATAATATGTCCTGAGCATCTGCCTAGTCTCTATGGCGATACAGTCGTAGTGGAAAATCGGCTAGAACGACGCAATAATTATAAAATATGGACGCAATACAATGTGTATATGTGGTATGTACTTATTATGTTGCTTTACGATATCTGTTTGTTGACAGGTTGTTCACAAGACTCAGGGAGTTGAGAAGCTAACTGCCAAAATGTTTAGAGCAAAATATCTAGTCATTACGTTATTAGGAAATTCAGTTATACATATTGATATGTATACAAACATTTTTACAATAATATTGTCTATTTATATTGTTGACTTTTATTTACCTGAAATATCCTTTCCAGATATCTAGCGGGTTTCTTTGCGATCTGATCGCGGCGGCTGATGGTTTATGGATACGGTGGTTCACTTTCCCAAATCTATAAGCACCAACATAAAATAATTCAAAATTGTAGTAAATATTTTGTTTAATTTTTGAGACTGCATTTTCTTTCTATAATTAGTAGGAACATCCGAACTGGTACTTTAAAAATGTATAATTGATTACGAATGTCAGATGTGTCTAGTATAGGTACTATAACTACTTACTTACGAAGTTAATTTTTAATTGCAATATTTGGACAATACAAAATTGTTACAACGGTAAATTAAAAAACCAGAAGTAGTGACTTTATTACCCAGTGCACATAATATAACATAAATATTTCGACATAATACACAAAAGAATGAGATACAAAGGCTAAAGATATAAAAGCCAAAGATAGACGTAGTGCGTAAATCTCGGATTGAAATCCTAGCGTGATAGCTATTCAACGATCCACCTACTTTCTCGTTAGCCTATTGCACAAGCAAAGGAAGAAGCTTTTGTCACTACCGTCGCTCATAAATATCAGCATATAGGTTATACAGACTGTTGCCCTACTTACTCCTCCTTGGACTTACGTAAGTTTGCGGCACGCAACACGACAACACAGATATCACTTTATGTCGGTGTCGCGTTAACCAGAAGTGCCTCGTCGGCCATGCCGACCCGATGGGCATCGATGCAGTAATGTCACCCATGTTTATGGGACCTAGAAGATCTGTACTATCAAATGATCTCAATTTCACGACTGTTAAAGCAAATAAATAAACGTAATTTTTAAGAAAGAGGTCTGCTACATATCTTCAAAGCGCTTAAACTTGCGGATGTCAATAGATGAATGTTCATATCACCTGCTCGTTGTGAATACCTCGTCGTTATAAGAACCTTTCATAAAACATATGAGGGCAATATCATAAGATATCCTTAAATTTATAAGGCGATGATAAAAGTCAATATTACTAGCTCGAACATGAAATGCTGCACTACAATGTTTATAGTTACGCATATATCAACGTGTAGGCAGATTGAATAGAATACGTTTTAAGGCGAAATGGGCTCCAAATTTGTCAATCCGTGCTCACGTATATTCAAAACGAAACCTTTAAAAACTATTGTTTATCATATTTTTTTAGCTGTGGTTAATGTTAACACAATAC
>LUGF01000889.1:60056-80018 GCA_001625245.1 Calycopis cecrops
GGGAAACCGTTGCTATTTTGCATTTTGATGGAACATTTAATATTCAAAATATGTGAGTTTTAATATCAATTCAGTTTCAGTAAGATGTTTTTGGATTTAGTAAATATGATTTTTTATAAGAGGCAATAGTGGCTATGTGGTTTATTTTTATTGAGACTATATAACATCTCAGGACATTATAGCGCATAAGTTTGTAAGCAGACACGAGTGCACTTTCTATTTCATCTTTCTCCTATTCCGATGGTTCGGCACCCTGACACGAACAGATGTAAATCAGAGGCAGAACTGACAACTTCGTGATCTCGGTCTGTTACTAAAAAGGCAGAGAAGAGCTAAGTATCTGTATAAATATGCGAATGTCTATGGGCGTTAGTAGTCATGAAAATGGCTGCTACTGCTCTTTGCCATCCTATTATGTTACAACAAAAAATCAAAAAAAACGACTCGTCATTATGCTATACAGGGCATGACAATAACATAATATTAGCTGCGCCCCGCAGTTTTATTCGCGTAAGTTTCGAGTGGATCGATAGATTTGTGAATCTAAACCATTCTCAAATCACACAAAAAAATTCATCAAAATCGATCCAGTCGTTCAGGAGAAGTTTAGTAACATACACATACATACAAGAAGTTTATTTTATGTGAAGATATTCTACCCCACTAGAAAAGTGGGGCGAGATATTTCTGTTTATATGATACTTAAAGTCACCCATTATGTGCAGTTTGCTCTTGTAGCCTTTTATTCTGTTGGTTATAATAACAAGAATTAAAATTTCATAAGCTCGCTCGTTTTAAATGTGCCGTAAAAGTTGAAACGTTTTTAAGTAATAAAGTTTTTTTCTGTGTTTAAAAATTTCTGACGAGCCTTACTTTATTCGATGAAAAATTTATCTTTTCTCTGACATTCGAGATCATTTAAATATTCAACAAGCTGTGTACTTTATTTTGTGCCATGCGTACCAAAACCCTGACGTAGATATTTATTTTACATGACATGAAAATATGATTATTAGAGTTAGATAGAAATTGAAGTTTAGAAAGTTGTAAATCATTTGTGATCTGCAGTCTTTTGACGGCAATGCGTACCAATATAACTGGACACAGTAGAAAATTATGACAAACTCTAAGAAAAATCTCAAAGAAGCTATAATACGACTCTTTCTAGATTCTAATAAGTTTCAGAATACACAAAGTATATTCTCCAAGACTATGCATATTTTAATTATTTTGTTCGCCATTTTAAGGATGTGTTAGTAGATTTAGATTAAGATTTTTATTTTTATTAGAAGCACAAAATTTAGTGAAGCTATCTTCAAGCAATAGTGACACAAAGTGTGATATTGTCTTTGATAGATACGGTTAACAATATTATTGGTCAATACTAATCAAATTCATTAGCTGATTGCTTATTTTGACGCAACAAACAATTAACTTAATTTATTGAATTTTCATCATAAAACAAACGCACGATTGTACTAATGCCCTTACAATGTTTATTGATTTTTCTTTGAGTATGTCTCTATAAGTATGTACACAGTATGTAGGTACATACTTTTATTGCTGGTGACTGCCTCGTGGTGAAGTAGTAAGTATGTTCAACACAGCCGTGAGGTCTCTCCCGGATCGGGCCAAAATTGTGTCATTGGGATATTTTAATTTCTAATAAAAATCCACGACTCTTATTAAAAATTGAAAAACCCAAGTTAGGAAGATGGCGGTGTTACACTTCCGTGCTACGGAGGGAACGTTTTTAAGCAGTCGTCGGTTCTGCGCCGGATTTCTCTCCGGTCGTGTCGCTCGGCCATCCCATCATAATAGGAGTGCATTTGTTAACTATACTTTCCAATATACCGCCTTAACACAATTTTGGCTAGGACAACATTATTTTTATAACAACACCTATAGCTTAAAACTAATATTATTTGCCATATTATGTCTAATAGCTCCCAGGGAATTCATATTTTCTGAATGAACTGAATAATAAAATAAGGAATATGATACAATACAAAATATCACAATTTAAGGGCCAACTTTACTTTACTTTTAACTTAGTGACTGTTGCTTTTTTTAAAGTACAGGAATGCTCACTATTAGTCAGAGTCTTCTAAACAACGTCCATAAACATTCACTTATTCATTTTTATGCAGACATTTCACCTCCTTGTCTCTTACCCTCTAAAGTCTAATAGGACTCTAACTCTAGCCGCACGATATGCGACAGGATAACTGGCACATTGTGGCGGTATCATGTAATTGAGAGGTACCTCCCACCGGTCACACCGGTCACACCGGCTGCTGGACCCACCCCACCCACAATTCATAATGGCATCATTTAATAATAAAATATTATTCTTATTATAAAATTTGGAATTTATGTGTGTAATGTAAATAGACATGATTATAAATTCCAAATTTTATAATAATGTAAATATTTCAATTAAAAAATACAAAGGCCTCGAGGAAATGTCATCATGAAGTAAATTATGCACGCGGACTTTGAATATTTCAGCCGCTAAATACATTAAAAATGCATAGTTTTGTAGCTTGCATCATGAATATAATATAGAATCATGAATAAAGAACAACTTTTACTAATGTCTTATTTATTGTTGACGTACAATTTTATGATGGAACTCACTTCTGCGGTGCACGTGGGATCAAAATAAGTAAAGTGGAGATGGCCGGGATATCTTGTAAGGTAGCAAGCAGCAGATGGTCAAAGACAATAACAGAATAGAGGAAAGGAGAGTATCATCAACGACATGGTGGGCAAATGATAAAGTAAATATTATCGGCAAAAACTGGATAAAAAATAAGTAAACCCAGAGAATGGAGTAATTGAGAACAATGTGGCTAGATTATTTGTAAGTAATTCTCAAAGTGGGTTAACGTTAGCACTGCAGCACACACGGAAGTTTGAGTGTCAATATTCCAAGTACACATTGATCTACACAGCGTTGATCTACTTAACAAAGTTATAATAGTAAGCCACGCGTGTAGAATAAGTAATATTCATAGTGACAACATATTAATATCATAATCATAATTTATTTATATATATTTATAAATCATTAGCAGCATATTTTATAACCACTGTTTGTGGACCGTCGAGATTTTTTCAATTGAAATTTTCCGTTTTCTTCAAGAAACATAGGATTATCTTGATCTTTTACTAAATTAGTCTGAAAAAATGCAATCAAACTATGTCGTTCATAGCACGCTACAATTTATGACAAATATAAACCTGTAAAAATACCTCTAATAATAAGAAAAATAACACATAATAACATAACAATTTTCTAGTGGTTTTGATTTCCGAATGGTTAAAACACATGTCCATAAGTTTTTAAAAATTTAATGAATCCTCTTAATTTTGTCCCAAGAGATGCCTATACATCAACTCCCTAAAACCTAACGTGTGGAATCTAGGATAAAATTATTTTGATATTTCTAAAAGTTTTCATCTATTACATGTGTGAAAATAAAAATTCAAGTTTCTGACATAAAGTATTATGTTGAAAATGTCACAGTCAGATATTAAAGACAATGAAAAGGGAGATTACGAAGGTGCCCCAGTAGACGTATTCTCGATTTACGACAGACTCGTAAAACTAAGTTGAAGGGATATTATACCAGAAATGAAACGTGTTAAGATAATATGCGTCGGGTGGCCGTAACTTTCTGCCCCTTTATATAATAACAGCTTATGGCGTCAGGATTATTATGTTCGAAGTAATAAAGTCGCACTATGAGTTGTCGTCGTTTGTGCAAATAAAGATAGGGTAATAATATCGGATCTTATTGTGATAGGTGTCATTTGCATGCATTTTGAGGCTCAACCCGGCACAGTGTCGGGCTCGGCTATTGAGCCTACCGCCTAAACTATTCTCAAATGCCCTTCAGCACCAATCTCAAATGCCCTTCAACTCCCGGAGGATCCCTCCAGCGATCCTGCTTGGATGGTATGGGTAGCCCTGTCCGTCATAGCTTCGGGGATCATAGAGGCACGCAGGCTCCCCACCACGACATGGTGGCAGCATCTTCCTTCCTATCACAGCATTCTTACGTATTTGCAATTGGTAATATCTTTAATGCTACACTAAGAGGCTTGAAATAAAAACGCAGTCCCTTAATAATTCCCCAACACTAATTAACAAAAGTAATTCGTCTCAAACCATTATGGAATTTAATGACGAGGCTACAACATATTTTTGTATAGACTGTAAGCACTACTTATATTCAAAAAGGATATAAAATGAGCTCGGGAGACAGTAACAAGGCAGCCTAATTAGCTCTCTCTATATTTTCCCCATTATCTCTACTCTGCACACATGCACACGTGCGTCGTACGCTCTTTTGACTACTTTGTTTGTTCTATTTGCCTTCATTATTATTTTGTGGATTTCTTAGAACCACAACACACAAGAAACTTTTGACTTTATATTGCGGTCCTTATAAGCTAAGTGCAGCGAGTTGACGCGTCGAGCGCATACTTCAAGATGCCAGACACGGCAGTAACAAATATCAATTAACGTTTAAATGCAGTCGCGAGATGGCAATACTGCATCAAGGCAGTCGCAAAGTCGCCGGTAGCCGCGTCTAAAAGTCTCGTGAGTGCTGTCTCACCATGATACATTTCCCGACATAAAAATGACAGATTTTTTTTCATTCGGATCTTAATGCGTTGTCGCTCATGCTAATGAGAATTCTCATGCTCGTGGTGCCATAATTATTTTACAAAGAGTTTTATTATCAAGAGATGAGAATACATTGGCTGAATATAAGGTAGCATTGAAAACAAAAACTTAAACTCTATTTGCGATCAATGCTTTCTTGCTAATGCTATTTATGAGCAATTTTGCTTACCGTATCATGCCTTTCCCATTTATTGTAACCTGTAACTGTGTAGGTACGGCTTTTAAGACAATAATTTAGATGGCAATAATTTTTATTAACATAAGATTAATTACAAATATTAAAATTATGTCACACAAATCGTATAAGAAAATTATCTCAATATAAAACTAATGACTGCGAAACATCGTTAAATGTGAGTACCACAGATGGTGAAATCTCTGATGTACTCGTCGCTACATATGAACTTATTGCAAATGTATTGCTATGTTAACATTAAAATAAATTAAAAGGGTATTTTTTTCACTGAGTTTAATAAAATAGACTCTTTATGACAGTTGTCTATTTATTCCTATTCATTAATTTTTATTTTGATGTCGAAAATAAACCTTAGTTACCATACTTCTCTGAAACTGCTAGACCGAGTCTCATGAAATACGGTGTGGATATTGGTTAGGCTTGCGAATCGAATTCTCTCTCTCTCTCGAATCTAGAATTACCCGAAAACAATCGGATAATTCTAGATTAAGCCTAAACAAAGCGACTACACCTAGTTTTAATTGGCTAAAACTAGGTGTAGCCGCACTTTTTAGTCCTAAGTATGTGACCTATAAGGACCGTGTACGAAACATAAAGGCAGCACTTTCGCCGAATGTAAAGCGGCCAAGTGACAATTTTAGGAATTAAATGCTAGCAAAACACAATGACAATGACATTTTGACATATGTCATATCATAATATGTATTACGAAGTGTCAATAACTGTATACAATAGTTTGTTAATTTTCTAGAACAAGGTTCACATTTCAGCCACTAGTTAGCGTGGCAGTCAAGAAGCTTGTTCCCTATATAACATTATTAAACTGCAGAGCTATGACCGTGTATGTAGTAAAATACATAATAATTTTAGGCACCAAAGTAATGTCTATATCAAGGCGGCTAAACGATTGAATTACAATTGGTCGCGAGGACACCATACGCAAGAAATCTCTGCTTTCCAAATACTCTTTATCATCTGAAATTATAAAAAAAAATAATATTGAAACAAAATTATTTCAATTCACCGATTAACAAACAGACTAACAAATAGATCATCACATTCTTATGTGCATTATGCATTACGATTCTAGACAACAAGACAAACATTCATTTATATACATATATACATTCGTGTCGGTGAAACAATGGAAATGCACATAAGAAATTTCAACCCCATCGTTCAAGATGTTTAGTAGTTGTAATACCGACAGCAGCGCCACCTATCGGATATATTTTAAGCATCCAGGAAACCGTCGAAATACCCATATACAATTTTAACCCAATCTATTCAGTCTATCAGTTTAGAAGTTTACCCGTTTTCTCACGGGGATGAAACATTTTCCCGTGGTAAGAAATAGCCTATCTATATTAATCTGTGATAATGTAGCATTCAAATGGTGAAATAATTTTTAACTCTGCCTAGTACCTTCGGAGCCTATTCGTTACATACAAACACACACACACACACACACACAATTAAATCTTTTCTCTTTATAGTATTAGTATAGATTATTCACAATAGTACTGAAATTTGACTGACCTATTTGCAAAGACATTAAACGAAGTCCTAAAGAGCGCTTTAGTAGCTCGACCCTGTGCTTCGTACTTTGGGATGCCTGCGCCATCACTGATATTAATACCAGTAACAATGTAAGTTTCAACATTATAAATGTATCCACTGACCATTCAATTGAACCCTGAAAAATAAGTGTGTTTATCACAATTGAATAAAATTAGATTATTTACTATGTTTTATTGTAATTAAGATATCTTCTCATACAGATAGATATCTACTACTTCTTGTGATAGTTATCCAAAACTTTTACGTACGCTACTCAGGAGCCCGGGAGGCTCAACCAGGAACAGTGTCGGGTTCGCAAAAAGGTATGCACTACCGAGTAAAGCCCTGGGTGCTTTCAGCCGCTATTTTAGGAAAGTCCCGGATCTACAAGCAATAGGATCCTTCCAGCGACGATCTTCGGCGAAAAGGTCAGACTTCTCCTCCTTCGGGACTGTCTGCCTGCCTTTGAACAGTCCCTACTGCGACGTTGGAACCGTGCAATTTGGTCAGGTTCTCATCCTCACCCAGCCACAGTACCTACTCCAAAGGAGCACGCCACCATGTCGGATTTCGGAAGTGTGCGAAATCGGACTCGCCTGTTGTCTTATTCCACACTACCATCTGTTGATTCAGAGAGACGAGTGAAGGACCCTCCAGCTGAGCTGCTCTTAGTTGACCTCTCACCCAAACCTGTCCTAACCCCGCTCCCCCTTCACCACGACAAGGTACTCATATACGAGGGGGGCGGGGATGGACATTATAGCCTATGTTACTCCTGAATAACTGGCTTCTGATGAAAGATGATTTTATGGTCGTATTTGTCATGATTTGGGGGTACCCATAGCAAAACCTCTTCATATTTATTAGTATAGAAAATCATTTATTTACTAATAGTGAGTGCTTCATACATTTAGTATTAGAAAGATTTACATTCCAAATATAAAAAAAATGAACTTACTGTTATTCCGCTTGAAGCTAATCTGTATGAGAACGAGATAAAAAATAATATTATACTCAGGAGTGAGAATGTGACCTGAAATTTTTTTACAGAATATAAAATAAAATTTAAAAGCCAACGTCTGAGTTTCATTGTAATTTTTTTGTATAAATTAATAAGAGCTAATCTCTCTTAATATTCTATATATTATAAAATTGTCGTGTCACAATGTTAGTTACCATATTCATCCGATACGGCTAGATCGATTCTCATGAAACATTGTGTACCTATTGGGTAGGTCGGAATCGGCCAGTATTATTATATTATATATTTTTCACCTCAATATTTCGACGGGTAACCTACGCGGGTGAAAATGCGGAGCGCAGCTAGTAACAAATAAATTTGTATTGTACTTTTAATGTACAGAAACATGTATATTTATGTAAGCATGTGAAAAGTCATGCTTCTTTGTCGTACAATAAAAAATGCTGTTTCGAAAGAAAATAACGAGCAATTATATAATAGTAGTTTATGCAACTGTCATATAATGAAGGGTATTAAAACACGAGTGTGATTTTTTGAAACGAGCGAACGTGAGTTTCAAAATAGTAACACGAGTGTTTTCATACCCGTGTTATATGCAGTTGCATACACTACTTTATCTTCACTAATGCAATTAATCAATTAATAAAATATAGCGAAACATTAAATTCATGCCTACGTCACAGCGAACTCGACGACATTAAAATCTAACCAATGAGAGCGCAGCTGCAGAGTGCGCAGGGCCAATCCGGAGCGAGCGCGCGCTGATAAGGATGTTGACATAAGGCTCTCTCACCACTCACTCTCTCTCTCTCGCTCTCACACAGTGTTATAATGAGATTTTACGATATCGATTTGGATATTATAACATCATGTCAAATTGCTTAAATTGAGTTTTTTGTTGTCTGAGCTATAATAGTAGTTATTATAAGTCAAGTATTGAAAACATAAGTAGAATGTTACAACATTAGTGTAGATAAACAATATTACTTAATGCCACGGCATCGATGAGTATCCATTCTGCTGCCCCTCTGCTGTCATCATTTCTAATATGTGTACAAAAAAGTATGCTACAAAAATTGTTGGTGGATTACGTCTAATTTCATTGCAAGTTCAATAAAATGTGACGGTCAAGCCGTGGAGTGATAAAAGATAGTGATATGATGCAATAGAAGCAAAAATTTTAGCCTTTTTGTCCATTAGACGCGCTGTCTGTTGTCTGCACTACACGGAATAAAGTAATTTAATAAATAGCGTGAGATATTTGCAATATCAAATTTCACTAGGTTTTATAAATCAATTTCCTAAAACGAGGTTGACGGCAGTAGCCAGGAAATTCGATATGTAAATCTTACCTGAAATCCAAAGACAGAATTAGCAAAATCAGAAGATTCTTTTATATTTGAATAAATACAGTTCCTTTCGAAATTATTTAAAGCCTGACTTATAGGTCTTGCGGAACTACCAAGTTCATTTGCCACGTTTATTGTTAAAACTAAATCTTTCTCATATTCAAAGTCTATGCTACGTGTTACACTATCGACTTGTTCAGATACTATAAATAGTATGCAATGTAACACGACGGATTGAAAAAGAAAACGCAAGTTAGAAAAACCAAAAATTAAAACTGTACATACGAAGCTTACACTTAATTTATAATCATCCCTTTGTAAAACAGAGAAAGAGGTAATTGAAATAGACGTAACAAAAAGGAAGATAATAGCAAGAGTTATAATTTTATATGTTTTATCTATTTTATTCACATACACTCTATCAGAGCTCAATATAAATTCATTTTTTGTCAAGCAAATTGATAGACTTTGAAAACTTTTTGAACTGAAACAGGCGGTCAAATAAATAATTATGTTGATGACATTAGTTACAAACAAATAAAGAAGATCCGATGCGTAGTTCCAAGAAAACATATTATTTTTGTAAGTTGAAAATGCTATCATCACAGAAATTTCAAATAATATACGTAGAATGATTAGCGATTTTCCAATTTTAGAAAAGCATGCATAATTTCTATAAACACATAGAATGTTTTCCATAAGCAATAGTCGCTTCAATATTTTATTCATTATAATTTTATTTATCAGAACGTCCGATTGGGTTCACTTCTCAATATATTTCACCATTACTTTCCTTAATCATTCCACTTAACGTAAGTGCTTAATCAATAATAAAATAAAACCGAATCTTTTAGGGTTGTTTCATATTAAGGTATTATTTTTTCAAACATTTTGAATTATTTGTTGTAGAAATTTTGAGTTAGCCATATCTATTTGGCATACTATTTGTTATTGCTGGACAAAGGCCTTTTTTTGTTGACGCAGGGGAATGCCTTTACGCACGCTACCCAGGAGCTCAACCGGGTGCAGTGTCGGGCTCGACAACTGGGTTGCCCCTACCGACTAAACCCCTGCGGATGCCTTCAGCCGCTATAATTGGAGGGCCCGGGATCTGAAAGAAACAGGTCGCAAAGGGTGAAGGCCTCCAGCAAACTTCCCCAACCATCCCAGTATTTTTCCATCTCCCACGAGCTCTTCTCGAAGGCATCGTGATCGTCCCGCCAACGTTTCCTCGGCCGTCCTCAGCGTCTCGCTTCTTCCGGGATAATATATATAATACTATTAAATACTGTACGCATAGCGATGAAGAAACAAAAGAGTCTATTGTTTAGATCAACAATCTAAGGTGGTTGGTAATGGTGAAAAATTGTTACATGCAGTGGTTTTTTTTTTTTTTTTAAATATACTTATATTCGATTTCATTTTTTTAATGGCCACAAAACTGTATTTTGACTGCATATTCTGAACCTTATGGGTATTCTGGGTAGCGCGGAAACGTGTGCATATTATGAAGAATACAAATTTTTCAACATTTTGTATCGCTGTATCTCCGAAATGGTGATTGTTAGGAAAAAAAGTGTACGACAATTTTTATAGATAATTGCATGATGAATAATTTTCGTCTCGCCTATTTATTATTAAACTTACAAATTAGCTGGAAAACTCAAAAAACCGATTTTTGCAACACTTCGGATTGATGTGGATAATTGACAAATTGTGTATAATAGGGTTCCCAATATTCATCCAATTTTTAGCAAGGTGCTAATTAATGTAACCTTACCCCTATTTTTGATGCTAACTTGACCGGACTATAAGTAAAAAGACAAATCTGGGGGCACGGCAGTGCCCCCGTCAAGTCGAGCAAAAAAGTGGCACGGCCGTACCATCCTTTTCTCGAAGCAACTCAGGCCAATTTCGATCCCCTATAACTTCGTAGTGGATAAAACAGGAAGCCTAAAATTTAAGTATCTAAGCAGACGTTGTAAATACAGTTTATATTCCAAATTTCATTAAATATGAACCAGTAGGTTAAGAATTGGAACTTGTTAAAATTTCTCGTTTTTGTCACTCACTCACTGACTGACCGATCATCAAAAGTATAAGGCACTTCTAGCAGGCATAGAAGCTTAAAATTGAGAATACAGTTAGCATTTAGTGTTTAAACTAAGAAAACAAAAAATAATTTGTAAATTCGGTCCAGTTTTGTAGATACACCAGCTGCATGAATATCTTTGTAATCCAATATAAATATATGGGATTACAAAGTTAAATTTGCAGTCGGATTGCAATAGGATAACCGGTGTAGATAGGTTCTTAGATGTATGAGGCATAACGGGAGGGTTATAGGGTAGGATGGGTGTGTTCAGCCCATGAAACTGAACAACATTTGCATAGGAAAATATGTCGAAACATAAAAAAAAACGTTTTTCTATCCAAATTCTTCTTATTGTCTTTAAGTACCTACCTATTCTATACAAATTCTATTGTAACAGGTAATGCCACATTGCATCTTGCATGCAGCCGAATTGGGCCGGAGCGACCGACTCGCTGACAATATCATAAGTCTGGCATAAAGTGACAGCTGTGCTGTCGCGTTTCCTGCAGTGTGTTAGTGGCCGGTGGTCCATGGAGGTGGGAGGAAAAAGGAGGACGGCACATCTGTAAAGCCTCTATGCGGATGTCTATGGGTATCGGTAGTCATAAAAATGGTTCCGACTGCTCGTGTGCTCCCCTATATCATAAACAAAGGAGAGGGGAATGCAGCTGTTTCCTGGGATAAAACGTTTTTACCAGTCCTTTGTGTTATGTTAAAAGATAACTTGTAAATTGATCGCCGGAATGTACCAAAAATGAAAAAAGTAGGACTATCTACAAAAAGAAGTGAGATCCCAACAAAAACATCCTGTAAAAAACCAAGTCTCGCAGCTCAGTCTTTCTACCAAAAAGTTATGAGATCCATGTAATACCAAGTCGGTTAATTTATTTAGTGTCTACGTAAGGAACCTTCTGTGTTAAGTTATTATCATATCAATATTAAAAATCTTTTACATTTTAAATTAAAACATCGACTTGGCCATCGCGTGATTCGATTGTTTAGTAGTCCATTCGGAAAGACTGGTGCGAATATAATTCTGTATTATTCTGATTATGTAAATAACATTGTGACACCAGAATTATATATATATATATATATAATTCTGGTGTCACAATGTTATTTACCATACTCCTCCGAATCGGCAAGACCGATTCTCATGAAATATTGTGTGCATATTGAGTAGGCCTGACAATCGGCCAACATCTATTTTTCATCTCGATTTTTTTTCACGGGACCGAAACTTACGAGGGTGAAACCGCGGAGCGCAAGTAGTAACGATTCGTGCCATTTTCATGACTATCGACGTCCATAGACATCCGCATAGAGGCTATACAGATGCGCTGCCCTCCTTTCGCCCCCCACATCCGCTTCTTGGTGCTTGAAAATAGCTCCGACTACTCGTTTGCTCCCCTATATCATAAACCTGGTAACGCCGTAAATGTACATCTTGCCAGCGCGTTTTGTTCGGTTTGTGGATAGTAGGTAGTAGTGTAGTATTAGTCCGCCTGTAATTAGACTGACATTTGTATAGCAGCATTATAAACTAATGATCGCCGCACACTTATCAACTCGGAAATCAAGGGAACTCAACAAGAAGGGATCGTAACCGTATCACCTCGAGCTGGTAAGTATTCTTTGTATGAAACCTCATACTGCAACGCACACTAATGGGAAATGCAACGTAATCGTAGGGTATTCATTTTTCTAGGTGAAGCGTTTACGATCTCTTTCCGAGTTGATAAGTATGCGGCGACCTTAAAACAGCCGGTCGCGGTCGTCAAATTAACAAAAAAAGTCAAAATGAATTCAAGATTTTATATAAATATGGTTTTCTCGCAAAAGCCCGTGTTTGAAACAGGTGGATTTTTAAAGGGTCATTTGAAAGCTTCGTGCTTTTACACGAGAAACGGACAAAGCGAAATGTGCGCAAAGAGAATAAAAGAAACCGGCCAAGTGCGAGTCAGACTCGCACACCGAGGGTTCCGTAGGAACGGGAGGTATTAGCAAAAGGAATAGACGTTGAGAAAATTACACTTCCTTGCGACAAACTTATATATGCGGGTGCTTGCATACATTTAGTATGAAATGAACTACATGCATAAGTTGGTAATGATTTTTCCAGTGATATAAATTTTATTTACCAATTTTTAGATTTATTCCTATATGTATACTGTAAGGTCTTACTTCTTGCCAAATTTCAGAATTCTAGCTCAACGGGAAGTACCCTATAGGTTTTCGAAAAAGTGCGTTTTCACAAAATTTGTGCATAAATGGCTATAACTTTTTATTGCGTTAACTTAGAAGTGTGATTTTTTCAAGGCATCAAGACGTAACTGACCTCCGTATTTGACAAAGATTTCAGCTTAATCCCTTCAAGCGTTTTAGAGAAAAAGGTCTTGAGAGACGTACAGACGGACAACAAAGCGATCCTTTAAGGGTTCCATATTTTCTCTTTGAGATACGGAACCCTAAAAAACGAATGGTGAGGAATAGAAGAACGATGATTTTGCTAAAATTTCAAGTTCTTTAAAGAGTTACATTGGAGAGCGCAAAAACCTTCCTAGTAATCTATACGTTTAATAAAGCTAAAGAGGGTCGAAAGTACGTACATGGAAGATTAAAAAAATAAAAACGTTGGTTGGAGTTACATCTTCAGGATATTTTCTAATAATTTTACATATACTATATTTATATAACCTATATTTGTTTGTTTATCTGTTTGTTTGAAAGTGAACGTATCATATGCTAAATGGATTTTGATACAATATATATTAACCAGTAATCTGAATCGCAGAAATAATAATATATTCAAATATACTGACGTCGTCGTACACCACTTGGCCACCACCGCCTGGCGGTTTCACCACTTGAAATATTGAGATAAAAGCAGTTATCTGGGGGCACGGCTGTAGTTAAGAGGTGCCATGTTGCATTGCAGCCGAATTGGGCTGGCACGACCGGGGAGGTACCTCTCGCTTACACGAGACCGGCGAAAAGTGACAGCCATGCTGATGAGTTTCGTGCGGTGTGTAAATAGCTTGTGGCCCATGGAGGTGGGAGGATAACGGAGTGAGGAGGGAAATTCAATTAATTCAAATTGAATTTACTATTAAATTTATTTATTTACTTTGAAAATATTGAATAACCAATAATAAATATTTAACATTGTAACACCTGATATTATAAATGTATGTGTTTGACGGTTGCTAGAAAAAACTTTCCGCTCATTAGATGATGTTGTCACTGGGCTACATCGCGCTATCGTTTGTGCATTGCTAAATATGGACCTTTGTCAAAATAATTGTGTGAATGTATTACTCTATAATTACAAGTGGATACTAATGGTATCCTTGCATGCTATACGCTCGCAGAGACGTCTTAGTCTTTAAAAAAATTAAGCTATTTGAATATAGACAATGGTGCTAACTTGCGCGAGCAGCGCGACTAATAGAGGTTAAATTTCTATTTTGTTGGTAGATTTTGTATTGAGATTGCAATCGCTGCAGCCTGCAACTTCATACTGTGACTTTTGTGTCCCAAATCATAAAATTTCACTATCATCATTTTTCCATAACGCGCCTAAAGAAGTATATCTTCAAAAATGTTCAACTGCGAACCACACCCCGCGAAACGACGCTATAGTTGTCACGTTCCGCCGCGACCGGTAGTGTGTGTGAGCGAGATGCACCTCGGTCTTGCCGGCGCAATGCAGCTGCAATACATCATGGTGCTCTCCGCTACTCTTCTGCTGAAGGTTTATATATTCAATGTTCTTTAATTCTTTGAAACATTCACTTTAACGTCTAAAAGCTTTTTCCCATTAAAAGCGGTCAAGACAATGGAACAGGCGGCCAGTTTTTCTTTTAATATTAAGTATTCATGTTGTAACGGCCAGCCCGGGACAGGTGCGGAAAAATTGTGTTCAAAACTTGTCTGTGCCAGCAGCCCGCCCATTAGGCTTGGGGTTTTTTGCTCACATTGCGCATTAGGTACTCTTAAATATTCATAATATACCTATATAAAACCATATTTTGTAGCGTTTTTTTTTATAATTAATGATTACGTTAATATTATCACTGCCCCCTTTGTCACAGCATTTGTGTCTGTGTTTGCTGATTAACTAATTAAATATTTAGTTTCTGTAGCTTTTATGTTTTTTTTTTTGCTTTTTTTATATTTTGTAGCGTAAACGAAGACCTTGCCGCTTTAAGAACTATTTTATCGCGTTACGTGTGATTTATTAATAGTCGCCCGTTAATGGTAATTAAAAGTATGAAAGAGGGCAATGTCTCTAAATAACCATTTACCTTAGAAATGTTAAGGGGGATTGGTCACCAAATGCCTCCATGCGTCACCTATAATTACACAGTATAGTATATTATACTTTCACTGCACGAAACTCGAGAGTACAGCTGTCACGTTTCGTCCGTATTGTGTATGCAAGAGGTACCTCCTCGGCTGATGGGGCTCTATGAAGATCCTTTCAATAGTGGATGAGCTAATGTGGTGAAATTAGTCACTTCACTCCAATACCTCCTTCTTGTAGGAAATCTTGGAGAAGAGTGTGTAAAATTCCTTCTACGGAGGTTCAATATGAGTGTGGTGCTTCGATACCATCCATGGAATATCTCCTTGCTGTGCCCAAACACCGTTCTGAAGAATGCTGCATTATAGCCGAATTAGTCTGGTTCAAGTGACAACGCGATAAAGTATTTCGTTCGATTGCAAACCAAAAAAGTAAAAACTTTTAATTAAAAACAAAACAAAAACTTTTTAACTTAATGAAATTGTTTCTTTATTAAGACAATGTTTACGCAGATATTACAAAAAAATATTTTTATACCACCTATGCCTGAGTACCCCCAAACGTTGCTAGACACGATGGACAAAGACATAGACAAGGTGCTACCTCAATGAATTCTTGAAATTTCGTTGTAACTACCTCTTATCTAACTTATTTTCAAGTTCTTCACAAAGAACCATTTTGCATATATACTTATGCACTACAAAGATACAAAGCTATTCAATCTTAAGTGTTCAGTGTTCTTGCTAAATACGGCCTCAATTGAGAACTTAATTAGAATTTCAATTGTATCTCAACTGTACCGTAAACTAATGTAAAACATTTGTATAATGAAGCGATGTCTTAAAGAAAAGTCTGTCTCTCTTTAGTACAGTAATATATTAATTTGTCTAAAATTCGTTTAGAGATAGAGCAAGAGAGCGGTGGAAAGTTGGACACTTCCAATGGCTCAGATTCACTGCATTTGTGTTCATTACATAAACATTTTACATGTCTTTTACAATAACAACTATGTACACATACGAAAGTTCCTCATAACAATGAGGCAGAGAGTTCAAAGTGCCATATGTTACGATTTTTAAAATTTTGCCTTAGTTGCTCCACATTCATAACTGTCTTACATAGCAGTTGCGAGGACTAGTACTATAGTTTTTACGAATACGAAGCGCACGACAGTGCCGGGTATCGACCCTGCACTGTCATCAGGTGTCATTGGACCTCTAGTGGTTTTACGCAACATTATAATCATTCAGTAATTTCCTAGTATTTTGGTAAAAAAAGTATTTATTTTATTACATACTAGCTGTGCCCCGCGGTTTCACCCGCGTTCATTTCTAAGAAATCCATATAAACTTCAACACCCTATTTCACCCCCTTAGGGGTTGAATTTCTAAAAATCCTTTCTTAGCGGATGCCTACGTCGTAACATATACCTGGATGCCAGCAGATGCAGATGATTTCAGCTTTATCCGTCCAGTGGTTTGGGCTGTGCGTTGATAGATGGCTATGTCACGTTTGAGATTATATTATAGGTTCGGAATGAGAATCGAGTACCTACTGAATTCGCTAATGTAGTGATTAAAATAACTCTCCAGTCAGCTTGTATAGCTTTTATATAGTAATATTCGTATTGAAGATCTTTATTTTTTGACCGATATTAATGTTTAAGATTATTATAATTATTATTAATTTATTTGTGTATATAATATATCGTAGTTCTTCCATGTACGCGTAAGTGATTATGTCAATTAGCTAGTAACAGTGCACTTGGCTCTAATTAGTGGGATTGGTGGTTTTCCTAGCTGAGCTTATTGATAGAGCTTGTGTCGCAACAGGCATTGCATATTTGTAGTGAAGCTAATTTATAGCGGATAAACCTAAAAATGTATTAGAAAGATCTTGCAATCTTGGAAGAAGAGGATATTAATAGGCCCTATTTTTTCCACTGGGAAATAATTAACGTGTGAGAAGCTCAGCAAATTATATATTGGTGTATTATTTTATTCCCTTAGATATCTTTAAGAATAAGTCTAGAGAACGTCATTTGATCATAGTGCCGAGTTTCACACTAATTCCGATCGATCATGAACCACAAATAGCCTAGCTTTGTGGGACTAGGAGAGACTAGGTATACAGTAGTTTTACAATATGTGTGAACATATTAAGCCCTATATACAAATATATTTGTGGAAAGGACGAATCGTAAGTGTGGAATAGAGGGACTTTTCATCAGCAACAGCGGAGAAGACGGGGCGTCAGCTGGATTGTCTGGACAAAAAAAGAAAAGATATGCTAATCCACAAAATATTGGACACCTTCATTGGGCCCGCCTGACATCAAGATAATCCAATCTGGACAGACCAACGTTTGGAAACCAGATACGATGTTGGACTGCCTAGGAGCTTTTTGAAAACCCACAGGAAGAGCTCATAACTATTAATTTGGAGTATAAAAAAAATGTATGCCATGATTGTATATACTGAATAAGCCACAAGACTAAATGAACGATTTTAGTCTTTCTTTCAACAACAAAAACATTATCAAGAAGTAGCATGGGCTTTATTTTATTATGATCGACAATTGTTACTTTTGACGCTCAACGAAGTGGTCACGTGATGACTAGTACTAGTATAGATGACTGATATAAATTAAGCTACAATATTATGAAAGTATCAACAATCTCAAATTAATTGTATTTTCAAGTAGGTATTATTTTATGTGTAACTTACGTAAATTAAAATCTCATGGCCGTTTGCCATCGATTTCTGAAATTATTACTCTAATAAATTCAATGTCAATATTGCGTGCTTACAATGTCGTCATCCGAAACACCATAAATAAGCAGATGCGTTTGTGTACATTCAAAATTCTCCCCCATAGAGCATCGGGATCACGAGCATGCTTATCGTAGTCGTCACTTGACGCCGGTATCACCCGGTCGTGGCGGCCAGATTCAGCTGTTAAATTCAATCTAGCGAGACTTCCAACTCCCCTCCCCGTTCCCTAACGAACTTAATGATACAAACATTACAAATGCAAAATTTATAAATATGTCACCGTAAGATTGTAAAAACCGTTAGCTTACAATAACTCGCGAGATTGTAAACTGTCGGAAAATTGTATACTGTACAAACCCAATTTAACGCATTATTTTTCGTTAGTTTATAACGTGTCCTGATCAAAACCGTGAAATTGTGAACTCTGTGTATCCCTTTCACTTGACCACTCCAACTTTTCACTATTTTCATTATATCCACTATAATAGTTATGCAGGTCCATAGTAAATTATTTTTCATCGACAATAGGTTAAATTTCCATGACAACAACAAAAATTCCAAAAGCTTAACACAGCCTAATTTAATAACCGGCCTAATTAATGGCAATTGACAGCCAATGGCGGCGGGAATGCGCGTCACACGACATTAGATCAATCAGCGCGCGCCTCACATTATTTCACTTATATATTTTATACACAGAATACCTTACCCTGGTAAACTATATACATGTGAGTTTATAGTTATGTATATACATATTATACATATATATATATCAATTGCTGTTCGTTAGACTCGCTTAAACTCGAGAACAGCTAAACCGATTTGGCTAATTTTGGTTTTGAATGAATTGTGGAAGTTCAGGGAAGGTTTAGAAGGTATATAAGTATATATGTATATTCACGAAAAAATACTAGGAATATAGTAAAAACAACAATAATTATGTTGTTTATATTATATATTATCATATATTATATATATTTCTACCTGTCAAACATTTGATGTTCGTACTGTCGCGGTCGTTCGGAAATCAAATAAAATATAAAATTGAAAAAATTGTTTAATATAATAGTTCCGTCTTTTGATTTCTCGGATAAGTAGGTGGATAACTAACTATATATCAGTTAATAATATTTGTGTGTTTTTCAGTTACATAAATATTTTCAATTTTTCAATCGTCTGTAAGCTAAAGAATAGTTATCCTCTCCTATGTCCTGTTCTAACGGCTTGCCGACTAGAGCGCTGGGGCCAGGGGTCAGGATAAGGACCTGACCCCGTGGCACGGTTCCGACGTTGTAGTAGGGACTGTTCAGAGACAGCCGGACAGTCCTCAAGGAGAAGAACGCGAGGCCAGCTTGTCGCCGGAGAGATTATGTTACCTGTTGATCTGAGACCCTCCAATTATAGTGGCTGAAGGCACCCGCAGGGGCTTAGTCTGTATTGTACTTCCGACATAGGTCTAGGGGCCGCCCAGGCTCGATATTTTTATTTTATTTTATTTTCAAGGAACACAAACAGTAACATTAGACATTTTTAAATAAATCGCATAAAATAAAACTTAAACCAAAACTGTGTCCACTAATAATTAAAACATAATTAACAGCATCCGCTAAACTATGTTAAAATTAATAACTTACTAATAAAAACAAAGAAAAAAAAAAGAAAGAAATTGAGTAAATCAGTATAAATTAAAAATTTTGATTATAATAAATTAAAAGTATAAAATCTAAGAAAATAAATTTGTGGAGCTATGAGATTAAAAATACAAACAAAAATACAAACAAAAATCAAATATAAAAAAATAAAAAAAATAGAAAACAAAGAAAGTATCATACGTAAATGTTTTCCCCTGCGTCACAAAAAAGGGAAAGTACCGGGCTGACAATTCGGCCACATAAAATTACACGTTACCAAGACAACATATTTTTCAGACTATGACAAGACAACGTCTGTCGGGTCAACTGGTGTTATATTCGAGGTTGATAAAAGCGAGAGGCATTAAAT
>LUGF01000889.1:85928-109718 GCA_001625245.1 Calycopis cecrops
AATATTTGTGCTATGCGGAACCAAAGTTGATCTTTAATAGATTATTTCCATTTACGAGTAATTTGCCTTCAAAATACTCAATTTCGGCACTTTTTACCGATAGCACCCTTAATTAGTTGAACACGTGTTACTTGCAATAATGGATGTTTATCTATGTATTATATGTATTTCTATAATAAAAATCTTAAATATATAAAATTTCTTAAATTTATAAAAACATATTAAATATATTCCGTTGTCTAGTACCCGTAACACAAGTCCTTACGGTACTTAGCACGAGGCTAGGCTAACGTGGTGTGTAAAGTCCACAGATATTTATTTAATATAAATTCTCTGCATTGAACGACGAGGAATGATTCTAATCGCAGTAGTCGTAAAGTGTGAAGCTCTCTGGGACAACGATGTAACGCTGCCCAGACAATAAAACTGAGATATTGTGAAGTTGGAATGGTTTTATTTGAAAACTTTCCATGGACCAGCATCGTCGTGAAGTTGTTGACGTCAGCAGTGCTGACATCCCCCGTTTAAAAGACATGGCCGAGATATCTGCCTCGTTATATATGTTATATATATATATATATTCAAATAAAACCCCCAAAAAACGACAGCGTGGACAAAAACGGTGTAAGTTGAATACGCGTGGCCATAGTAAAGAAGAAAGTAATTAAATAAACAAAAATAAAGTAAACTTTATAGTACATATAAGAACCAAGAAGGCTGAGACACTTAAAGATAACGAAGCCCAATGAAAACTCACAAGCTCAAACCTTACTTGAAAAAATCGGCTACCAGGTCTTATTAAGTTCATTTGGTCCAAATAACTGTGGCGAGTAAAGGTACTGGTAAATGACGTTCCTTGACTCAAGTTACTTTTTGATTGAGTGGACGTCGGCGAAGCATGTATTGTCACTGAAAAATATATAGCAGAATTTTAATAATTGCATGTGTTGTGTACAATAAATCGTTATATTCAACAGAGAGCTAATGCTAATCGATCTAGATAATCTAGATATATCTTATGTGCAAAGAAATAATTTTGGAATATTTCAGAATTCACCGAGCTAGTAAAATGCAAATCCTACTATGTTGGGAGCATACTAATTTGTTTAATCTACAATTATATGATGTAAATTCTGCTGAATCTGTTTCTTTATAGATAACTAGCTGCGCTTCGCGGTTTCACCCGGCGTATATCTGGAAAAGTTATCCTATGTGTAAATCCAAGTTGCCCTCTATGTGTACTGCCAAATTTCATGAAAATCGGTTTAGCAGTTTTTTTTTGCGTGAAGAAGTAACAAACAAACAAAAACAGCAAACTTTCGTATTTCTAATATTAAATAGATGGCCAATAAGGTGTGTAATCGCTTCTGGGCCTTAATAGTAGCCGGTAGTAGTAATTTTAACACTAACATAAATAGTAAAAATAAAGCCCCCAATTTTACGTACGCCTATAGCTTCAGAAGGGGTGTAGTAAATTTGAAAAATAATCATAGTTTACTATTGTTAGACGAGGCCAAGGTTTTTAGTGGGAATATGTTTAAGAAATGGTACGTAAATCTTATAGCATCATTTGAAAAGCCTACAAGCTCGGACCAAGTGTATACTTTTTATTTGGTCTGAGCCTGCCTATTGCACAGTAAGGTTTACAGATAAGTAACATAGTCAGGACGTCCAGTTTTTGATTTAGATTTTATTAGTACTGGATACTTAAAAATTATCAGTACCTGGTGTATTGTACACGCCGCTTGCACTTTTGCGCTCGGCCTCAGAATCATCAGACGTGACGTCGTCGTCGTCTATGTCTTCTGTTGGAATAAATATTAATATTTTTATTATTAGAAATTCAGTTTCTATTGAAGTTCATTTAGTTGATTCACATTATATTTAATTTTGAATAAAGTGTTCAATACTTTAATTAAAATTAATTGTTAAACTTAATAAATTGTTTAATAAATCTTTCTTTTAATGAGCAGTAGGAGCTTATGCATAAAAAACGTTTAGAGGCTAAACAGATGCGTTGATCTCCTTCCCCCTCCTTCCTCCATCGGCCACCGGATACTGCCACACGGATCGAAACTCAATAGCACATCTGTCAATTTACGGGGGTATCGTGTAAACAAGAAGACCTACTCGGCCGTACCGAACCAATTCGGCTGCTACCTATTATTATTTCTCATTTAAACATCAACCTCCTTATTAACAAACAGAGACTAGCGCAAAATTAACACATCTTCAAACATTGAACTCGAGTTAATCAAATTCGCTATTAATAAACACAAAGTAAAGATGGATCAAGAAAATCCGAAACTAGTCTAAGACATAAATTTAATTCTTGGCGCCACATGGTTTAACGATTGAGTAAGCATGGAGAACGTATCTTGTATTTACAATTAAAACATGATAATATTTTACACATTGATGTCGTCTTTTGATTATGGTGTTATTATTATATATTTTTATAACATATCTGGAAAACGAACAATGGAATCACTACTGGCGCAATGAGACTGTGACTTTGTTTTTGATATCATGAGTCATGACATCCCCTTTTTAGGGTTCCGTATCTCAAAGAGAAAAAACGGAACCCTTATAGGATCGCTTTGTTGTCTGTCTGTACGTCTGTCAAGACCTTTTTCTCTAAAACGTTTGTAGGTATTAAGCTGAAATCTTTGTCAAATACGGAGGTCAGTTACGTCTTGATGCCTTGAAATCACACTTCTAAGTTAACGCAATAAAAAGTTATAGCCATTTATGCACAAATTTTGTATGAAAACGCACTTTTTCGAAAACCTATAGGGTACTTCCCGTTGAGCTAGAATTCTGAAATTTGGCAAGAAGTAAGACCTTACAGTATACATATAGGAATAAATCTAAAAATTGGTAAATAAAATTTATATCACTGGAAAAATCATTACCAACTTATGCATGTAGTTCGTTTCATACTAAATGTATGCAAGCACCCGCATATATAAGTTTGTCGCAAGGAAGTGTAATTTTCTCAACGTCTATTACTTTTGCTCATACCTCCCGTTCCTACGGAACCCTCGGTGTGCGAGTCTGACTCGCACTTGGCCGGTTTTTTTTTTCGATTAACTTACAGACGATTGATATGAAAATAGGTCTTTTTTAGTAATTGTTTTTCTAGGATGATCCATTAAAAAGATATAGAACTCTAAAATGTTTCACATAAATATTCTTTTTCGTAGATTGACCCCTCATTTTTATATACCTATACTGTAGCGTACATTATAAGGAGCAACATAGGTCATGTAAAGATTTGTAACACACAAAATCTGCCCACTTTATTTACCTGTTCTTATTTGTCATTATTGTCAATTTCAAGTTTAAAACACTATTTTCCATTCTCGTTCATTCATGACTTACTTTTTTAACTTTTAAAACATGTGTGTAGCCATAACGCACTCGTTAAGTCCGCTGTAAGGATTGTATAGCTATTTCGAGATTCCTTTATATTTATTCATAACATTATAATTTCGAAGATATTACTAGCTTGCTCTAGGATTAACTATAACTCCAAGTACAACTTTGGATAATCTTTAGAGTGAGCGATTTTCGATAATAAGGCTGCAAAAGTAGTTATAAATTTAGTATTTTAAAGTCTCACCTGAAGACTCATCAAAGTTGTCCATTGTTATTGGTAATATATAATCTCGTGATATATTTAGGGCTTTTGTCAACAATTGCTGTACCTTGGGGTAGTATTTGATTAAATTGAAGAACGTCTGCGAGGGTATGACCAGTAAGTCGAGATTACGACTAGCAAAAATCGATACTTTAGAGCACGATAGACATTTCTAAAAATGAAGAAAATTTATTAATAGTTACAAAAAACAAATATTAAATTTCAACAAAAATAATAAACCGACATCTAAATAAAACGCAATAATTTATGTTTTAAGTTGAATAAATTAAGTTCATAAAGTATTAGTTTATTTTAATTTGTTAAAACTTTAAATGGGTAATACTTTAAAGGTTACTTTTCTACGAATACATTTATTATAGTACGAATGAAAAGAGCGAAGAAGACCTTATGAAAACCAGTAACGCCCGCAAACATACGCATAAATGTTATGCACATTGCACACGTATGAATTGTAAGTGTGTATGTGCGAACTAACTGTTAAAAGATGAACATTGTGAGTGAATCATAAATTCTGAGACGGAACAACTTTTTACTACACTTACGCCAGTAAAATTTCCAAACATGCCACCTGGTCCCATACAAGTAAGCATCTCATTGTATGAGCTCATTACATCCACCTGCGGTTAAAAATTGTATTATAATATATTATTGATCACCACAATTTTGTGTTCTTATTAGCAAAATAAGACTATTATCTTTAAGTAAATAGTCGTATTTTAATTTATATAACTTAAGTAACGAATTAAAGAACCCTTCCACCTCCGCCCTCCATGGACTACCGGCAATTTACACACAGCACGAAACGCGAAAGGACATCGACATTGACATCGCTTTACACTGGTATCGTGTAAGACAAAGTTACCTCCCCGCTCGTGTAGGCCCAATACGACTACATGTATGCATGCGGCGTGATACTACCTCTTACTAATTCTCTTTTGCTAAGTTAATAATTTATTCCAGACTAGCGGTGCCCCGCAGTTTCACCTGCATACGATATTTCCTAAAATTACAAATTCCTTTTCCGACAAATGTATTTCTACGATATTCCAGATTGTTCTCTATTATTGCAAAGTTTTTGCCTTTTAAATATCAATATTATTTAAAAGTTTACATCATATTTTTTAAAGTAATTTATTTTATATTGATTATTTATATTGATTTTTTATATTGATATGACAAATGCTGAGTGGCCACCTCTATTGGTCACAGTACTCTTATCAAGTTTGTTTGTTTAAATATATTAATGTGTGTTTGTAAATTTGATAATTGTTATTGTTCCCAATAAAAATCTTTCTTTCTTCTTTCTTTCTTTCTTTCTTTCAAATATTCAAATCCGCGGCGTTAAGTATACCTAATTACTGAATTTCCCGTAGGAATGAGCAATTTTCCCACACGAAAGTGTTCTAGACGTTGACCAGGCTTAATATCTATAGGTACACCACAAAAAGTTTCATTCTAATCCTTGCAGTAGTTTCGGAGATTAGCCCGGAAAAACACAAACAGACAGACAAAAAAATTAAAAAACATTGAAAAGTGTTCTAATACTATGTTAACTTTGCCTCAATTAGTTTTTCATAAATATATTCAATGTACAGATACACGAATTTTACTGTTTTATTATATGTATGGATGACATGATAATGACGATTTCGGAAACATAACAATTATACCTTGCCATTGTAAATTATATAAATTTTACTCTGTACATCCTTGCATTGTACAACGGTGTCGCCTTTAACAAAATACATCTCATGAAGATGTTGCGTAATGACCCTGATGAAAGAGCGCTCCACTTTGCCAAACAACGGAACTTCTCGCAGAGCCCTCTCGTACATAAACACAAGGGTGTCTTCCATTAGCGCCGAGTTGAAATTCCGACAAAATTTCTGTGTTTACAAAATTGTTAGCATTTTGGATTATTTCTTATTGTGTTTTGAGATTTGGGGACCTTAATAAGCCTGTGGTAAGTGAAAATATAGTCATCACGATAGAACAGAAACTAAAAATATGACTCAATTTTTAAACCATAATTGCATAAGATCTCGTATTTTTCCAAATTCCAAAGTCAATGATGTAACTGTATAAATTCACTTCCATGATTCATAATGATGTCTTGAAGATAACTTATTGGAATGCGCTTATAAAATAAAGAAAAATAGTTGCTTATAGTTTTGTAAAGTTGATTATTATAATATAATATATACATTCTCCCTCCTCCCTTAAATTCCTTCTTTCCAAAAAAAACTCATTTCGTATATATCTCTCTCTTGAACAAAAAACAAGGGTGCCTTTTTTTTCTTTACCAATGATTTGATACCATGACAAAATTTTTGTCATTTTTGTCTATTTTTATCATTTGGAGGACCTAATTCTTAATTAGGCTATTTAGGTTAATTAAGTAATCAACAAAAAAAGAAAGCAAAACGATGCAAGAGTGGTTACCATTTTCTAAAGCAGATTTCCGCACACACAATTTCTTTCAGATTGTGCGTGCATTACAGTTTGAAAAATTTTAAATTATGTCTATTCTACACCAATAAACTAACACGATTATTATATCTAGTACTAGCTATACCCCGTGCGCTTCGCTACGCCATCTGTCGAAAATTAGTCGTACTAACCCAGAAACCTTCGTGGACTCATGCATAACAACTTTGCTGAAAGTCATGACATTATCAATTACATAGTTTATCCATCAGTAAAGGATATAGCATGGTAAGGTAAAAGTACATGAAGGCATTATAGCTTTAAAGCGATGTCTTCCAAGCTACCATCAGACGAAAAATATATGGCATTGATATAAGGGCCAGCATAATAGTTTAAATAGAGTAGCTTAGCTAACCTGTGGATTACTGCCTCGTGTTCTCTTCCACACGTATTTGAAATAGTTTAGCGCTTTCATAGTAAGTGCTGGATCCACATTTTTTTGATACAAAAAATTGAACAAGTCTTGTGTCTTTTCCTATAAGAGGTAATAATATATTATCTACATTAATAAGCGTAGATGGAAGGTAATTGATTGTATTTATAGTTTATAAATGCAGGAATATAGCTGTCACCTCCCCGGTATTTTGAGAGGATTTTTGTTGCAGTTTAATACAAAAAAAGTCTTTCGGCATAAATAATAATACCTATTGAAAAAATACAAAAGGATATGAAAAAATATGTTGAGTAAAATCGTGTGATATAGTCGCTGAAAGTAACGCTTTATTTTGCTTACGTCACTAACGACTCCTGAGCAAACTTTCTCTTCAAGAATAAATTCTGATAGTGTGTTTAGTACACACAGTATTCAAGCAAAAGTTGTTTACGCTGCAAGACTTGTACAAAGTGTGTATGGACGAGGAAGGGGGGTAACGCTCTGTATAGCCTCTTTGCGGATGTCTATGGGCGTCGGTCGTCATGAAAATGGTTCCGACATCTCGTTTGCCCCATTTTGCTATAAAGTAAAATGCGTGAAATAAACATGTTTTATTCACCTTATCTAGTCTAAATCACACTCGATTTTATTGCTGACTCATTGTTAAAAGAAATTACTCTACTTGCGATACAAAAAAAACGCACAGAAACAATCGATCAATCATCTTTTCCTTTTTTTCCTCCTCCCCCTATAGGCCACCAGAAGCTCACAAACTAGACGAACCCGCCAGCTTAGCTGTCATGGCGGCGTTTTGAGAGCGAGGGGTTTTCCCCAGTCGCACCAGACCAATTCGGTTGGCAAGTGAGGTATGTTACCTACTGCAGTATGATTGCGAGCGAAGCGAGCCTTTTGTATTTGGCGTTTATGTCCAGATGTGTTATCTAATATTAAAACAAAATGGTAATAATATTATAGGGGCATGGAGTGGAACCGCGAAGATCGTTATTCGATCTAAGTGAAACTTTTTTGTAATTAAAAAGTAAATATCATATGACATGCTATGACAGTGTAACTAAGGTAAACAATCGCAGTAAACAATAAATGTAGAATTTTCAAACACACATATAAACTTCATCAATATTATACTTGTATCTTATATATCAATGTGTCAAATGAATGATGTTGTGTACATGTTTTCTTTATTAAATTAAAGTACTTTATAAATATTATTATTAAAATATGTTAGCGTTCTGCACTTCTCTTACACTATAAGTGTGCCAAATTTCATACTCCTCTGTCCGCACAATTTCCGTAAAAATGTTCCTAAAGCTTTTGCTTCACGTATTAATATATAGGTAATAAAAGAAATATATTGTACTAACGCCATCTATGATTTTAGATGTACAAGATGTAAAAAATCTCGCGAGCCCTTATTCTTTTTTAAGCTCTTTTTCGCTAGTAATAATGAAATCTCATACATTGTGTTTAAGCAGCGCCTGAGAGGCCGCGTAACGCGTGGAGACTATGTGGCCGAACATGAATGCGAAGTACAACAGTCCGGTGATCTGCAGACACATCGTCATGTACATGTTGCCGATGTTGTCGGCCGACACTATGGTGCAGCCGCATCCTGCAAGTATAGCATTTAACAATATTTATTTTATAATTCATCTAAAAAAAAATATCCAACCTGTATATTTCGTGTCTTTGAATAGATCTTCAACTCTCAACGAAAATTGGTTTGAGCAAGATATCATTATTAGTTTTTGAGAAGTAATACATTTTCAAAATACACAAATACAACTTTGTCTTACAAACGCTATGAAAAACCAAGTTATTTTATATTCAGGTAAAAAATGTTGCAGTGAACATCTATAAACCTTTCGTTGGTACGGAACCCTCGGTGTGCGAGTCCGACTTGAACTTGGCCGGTTTTTTATTATTCATGACTACCGACGCCCTTAGACATCCGCATAGAAGTTATACAGATTCGTTGCCCTCGTTCCTCCTCCCTCCATGGGCCACCAGCTACTAACACACCGCATGAAACGCGACAGCACAGCTGTCACTTGACGCCGATTTTATGTAAGCGAGAGGTGTCTCCCCGGTCGTGCCGACCTAATTTGGCTACATGCATGCATGCAGCGTGGCACTACCTCTTGCAAAAGTTCTCTTTGCTACATTTTTCTTCGCACGCAAGTCAAGTGACGTTTACTGAGATTACACACAAAAACACTGAGTAGAAAACGATTCGTCGATTCGTTACCGGACTTCTATTCAAGAATCTCGGGAGCGTTCAAGTATTATGTAACGCGATTTGGGGGAGGGGNNNNATAAACTTACGGCGCATTACATGCGAGGAGTGAGGGTAAAAAAATCTTCAAAAATGGCGTTTCGTAATACTTGAACGCAAGTCCCAAGTGTCCACAACTATAAGCTACGCTATTCATATTTCAAATACGAAAAAATATATTACCCACAAACAATTCTAACGTCCAGTAGAAGATATTAATGTATTCCAAATAAGCAGCTGTTGAAAAACAATCATATTTTAAACACTGTATTATCTAATACAATAAATAATGTAAACTAATTAATTAAACTAGTGATCCCGCGAAGATCGAAATTCGATCTAAGTGAAACTTTTTTGTAACAAAAAATTTAATATCATATGACATGAAATGGCATCGTAACTAAGATAAACAATAATCTTTGTTTAATTTTCAACAATGAAACTTCATCAATAATTACTTGTCTTATAAATATCAATGTGTCATGTACATGGTAGTGTGTGTAAAGTTCTATTTATTAAATTAATAAGTGTGGTACACTCGTTTAAGGTGCGCAAATGCTGCATCAGTTGTTGAAGTCAGTGACGACAAATTTATAGCCGTACAGAAAACGGATTATTATCGAGATATCCATAAAAGGATTGCCTCTGCCCACTGCCTCCAACAACTGATGCACTTAAAACTGCACCTTAAAAGAGTGTATCTACAAATTCAGATATGGCTAGGAACTGACGTAGTCATTGAAAATTGGGGATGGAAGTATTCCAATAACATGTACATCCCAATAACAATGAATCAATTACCTGCTCCGGACAGTTTATTACAAATGTTATTTTGTAGTTGCAAAAAGGGATGTAGAGCTGCGTGTGGATGCCGAAAAAGTGGTTTATACTACAGTGTAACATGTTTACAGTGCAGCGGAAATAGTTGTTACAATACTTCACCAGACTACAGATAGATGAAGTAGATATAGACAATAATGTAATTTATTTAAATAAACAGATTCTGCACTAATATTTTTTTTTTGCTTTTCATTAGTCGTAACTAATTAGCTTCTTTTTTTAAATGTACACAATAGAGTACATTTCATTTACTTATAATTATTAAACTAGCCGAGAAATTCCATTGTATATAGCAGCTGCCGCTCCGCACTCCCCTCCACGTTTTTCTGCCTGTTCGAGATCCCTACTGCTATTTTCATACACAGGTATCTTTGAAAAAAATTTCTATATGTCTACTCGGGTAAGATTTAACTTATAAATAAAAAAAAACTGTTTTAGGTGAATTTATATGGTCAAACATTATATTTTTTATAATAATTTGTTAAAAAAAAAACAAAAAAAAAATGAAATGCACAAAAAAATATTGGGTAAACATTGCAATTTATAGTTTAAAAAACAATATCCCACATCAATCATATTAATCCATTTACTGTAACTCTATTCCGAGGTTTTACGGTTTTATATGCTCCAGGCACTCCACTAGAGATCCCGCGATAAATGTGTGCCTATCGGGTAGGTTTGAGAATCGGCCAACATCTATTTGTCATCTCGATATTTCCATGGGATCGAAACTTACGCGGATGAAACCGCAGAGTGTAGCTAGTAAACAAACGCATTACGTATCAATTCGTGTTCTCGTGCGGTGATAATTAAACTTCGCGAGCAGTTCACTATTATCACACCGTCGGCCACCGTGTTCAGTTTGCACGACGTGCAGAAGATGTATGACGTCACGACGTTGACTATCGCCAGAGCCCCTGGCAGGAACTTGCACAGGCTGACGATTTGGTTAAAACGCATTACATCGCTTTCCCAATACATAAAGGCGCCTATTATTCTTGTTACCTGAAACGTATTAGAAACATTAAAAAACTAAACGAAAAAAAACCGGCCAAGTGCGAGTCGGACTTGCGCATGAAGCCGCGCGTACCCATTATCTACGAAAACGGGAGCTTATCTTTTGTATGGGTGCAAAAAAATCACGTTTATTGTATGGGGGCCCCCTTAAATATTCATAATATTACATTTTTTAGTATTTGTTGTTATAGCGGCAACAGAAATACACCATCTATGAAAATTTCAACTGTCTAACTATCATAGTTCATGAGATACAGCCTGGTGACGGACGGACGGACGGACGGACGGACGGACATCGGAACCTTAGTAATAGGGTCCCATTTTTACCCTTTGGATACGAAACCCTAAAAATGAGGGCGTTGCTTGCAAAAAAATCCTCGGGATGCCCGAAAGAAGTGTATCAAAAACACAGGTTTGGTGGAAAAAATAGAAACTGTAATTTAGCTTCCCATTGTCCGATTAAACTGGTTGAGGTGTCTATGAAAAGATATTTTTAAATATTAGTTAGGTAAAATTAGAGATATATAATAAGAAGAAATATCGAAAGTATTTGTAAAAACTTATAATACGATTATGTGAATTTCATAGTAAATATTATGTTGGTAAACATCTATTACCGCTTTATTCGCTGTAAATTGTTCTTATAAAGAATGGCGCATTTACCAACAGTATTCGATTTAAGGTAGTTTATCTACGTATGTGGTAATGTGATATTACAACCGTATTTGTCAAAAATAAAGAAGTAAGCAATAAAGATAATAGCCGTTAGATTAGGTGTGACATATTTTGGCCCTTATAAAAACACATGTGACCGTTCCTACTGGTTTTATTCCCGGGAAACCTATTTTATGTTCTCCAGCGAATACAAATAATGTTATATTTTCACCAAATTAAGACATAATGACATGAAAAACTTTAAATGTGTGTGTGTGTTTTTGCATTTTTGTAACCTTTTAGATTACAAAAATGCAAAAACACGGAAAAGGTTGTAATGTGATTGTAATAGCCTTTACCGCTTTATTCGGTTGACGGCGCGACTAGTAACTTTAATCTCATGCAAGTTAAACTATAATATTGAAATTGTTAGGAATTATTATATTGTATTATTATATAATTAGGTATACCCAGCTGCTCCTCCGGCCCGCAGATTACCCACTTAAAAAAAGGTACAAATGCCTAGGTTACTATTTTTTTTGTATTATACAAAAAAATAATAAATAAAAAAAAATTAATATCATTTTCCATGAACGTCACTGTCAAATGCATCTTTCATCCCAGATACAAACTTATGACCATCTGAGCTATCGACGGGAAAGCCCTGTGTAATTTTATTATAAAATTCTTATGTAGGGTTCCATTTTCAGGTCTTACTTTTGAGCTTAGTTCAGATTAATAAGGTGCTACAATCTCAAAGTTATTAACAATGGTCTATTGGCTCTCAAAGGCGTATGCCATCAAAGGGATTCCTCGTACATATCTCGCTGCGCACAAGGTTCAGAGGTTCAAGCATTACTGCCCTCAATATCTTAGATATTGGATTTGCAGTGCCCACTAATGAAAGTGTAGCGTAACGTGAGCTGTTAAGCTGCTTTGGAGACACAAGTCAAACATATTAATAGTAATATATCCCGCTTATCGCATAAAATGTTGTTCGCCGGAAAGAATACATTTTTTTTGTATATGGTGGAAAACTAACAGTCAGTGGTGGTGCTACCGACTCCAGAAGTTTTTTTATGGTATGGGGGTAAACCGATCAGTCAAAGCCATTTTCATGACTACCGACGCCCGTACCGCATAGAGGCTATACATATGCGCAGCCCTCCTTTCTCCTCCCACCTCCATGAGCCACCTGCTACTTACACACCGCAGGAAACGCGACAGCAGTACTGTCACTTTGCGCTAGTCTCGTTAAGCGAGAGGTACCTCCCCGGTCGCGCCGGCCCAATTCGGCTGCATGCAAGTTGGCAGTGTGACATAACCTCTTACAAATTATGCACACGTTGTCCTATGTTTATTTTGAACTAGCAGCATCAAAAACTTGGTGCTACGTTTATTTTTCCGAAATATTTTTCAGAGAATCAGTACAAAGAAATCGGCAGCGAATACACGAGCAAACTGTATACCGTTACAATGCCCATAAAGAACACTAAAACAAACTAACAAATATTAAACCAATATACATAAAACATTGGTAAAATGTATCAACATCAATATCATGGTTGTCTCCAATCCAGTGGTTATTTGTATATTGAATTAATAAAAAAACTTTTAAAACGTATTCAGCTGAAAGGAAAGCTATTGCAACTTTTAATTAAAATATTTTCTCTTACCAAAAGTATTCGATTCAATCGGTACAAATCGGTATCGCTGTTCTCCGTAACGATTTTACACTGGAACGAGGAATTTTGTAATTACCATTTTGAAATACAGTAAATATGTACAGTAGGTATGTAACAACAACCTTGTTGTTCCTTTTAAACATGTATACATACTAGTGGACCCGCGAAGATCGATATTCGATCTAAGTGAAACTTTTTTGTAATTAAAAACTAAATATCATATGACATGTGACATTGTAACTAAGGTAAACAATTTAAGTAGAATTTTCAACATTTGCAAAATACACATAGAAACCACCAATAATTACTATTTGTCAAATGCATGGTAGTGTGTGCAAAGTTTCATTTATTTAATTAAAGTACTTTATATATAAGCATTATTATTAAAATACTATCTAACGCCCGCGGCTTCGCTCGCGTGGATTTCGGACTTCAAAAATGATTCAAAATTTTAACTTATTATGTTATTCTGATTTGAAAGCTATATTACTGTAAAGTTTCATGATAATTCGTTCAGTAGTTTTTGTGTGAAAGAGTATCTAATAAACATCCTTACAAACTTTCGCATTTATAATATTAGTAGGATAATAGGATATTAGCGTATCTACACGTAAACTATAAGTGTGGCTTTCATACTCCTCCGTCCTCGGAATTTTCGTAAAAATGTTCCTAAAGTTTTTTCTTCACGTATTAATATATAGATAATATGTATAGGTATATATCATTACAAAAAATCATAGTTTGATGATACAATCAAGTATTGAAAAATTAGGAATTGTAATTACAACCATCAATTATTTACTATCAATTAACATCAACATAACAAAAAATGTTTAACGTTTCCATAATTTTCGCACAAACATTTTTTTTGAGCAAAAATGCTTTTAGGCACCGTCAAACCGGCTCTGGGTGCCTCTGGAGCCAGAAGGGTGTGTCGGACTGGCCGGCCCAGTTACGGATCGGTCTTCATCACGATAGGGGGTCGCTCCGGCTATTAAAACGACCCCGACGACGGCGTAGCCTTGTGGGGTGAGGTACCCATCCTAGAACCCCGGCTGCGAAATTGGTTTTGGGTAGAAGGCGTTGTATATAACGCCTCCTGCGAATTCCTACCCTACCTCTACCGTGTGGATTTTCGCCAGGTGCTTTCTGTCGGACACGCTCTGCCATCTCCTTTCGTGACATCACGTCTTTACAAAATATGACCATAACCGCTCAGGATTCGTCATTCTCGTGCATAGAATGAACAATCCTCGGCAGAGAGAGGTTCTCAATCTGAAGCACGTGTGCAGGTCTTCACGTTGCAGCAACATACTTCGTGGGTATGCTGGGCCGTGTCCTCTGCTGAGCCACAAGCGCGGCAGATCGGATCAGGCTCCCTCAGACCTCTCCGAAACAGGTGCTCACCGAAGCAGCCATAGCTAGTGAGTTCCTGTGTCAGGCGGAAGGTCAAAGGCTTTCGCTTTCGATGCATCCAGCGCTCCAGCGTACAAACACCTACTACGACATACCAGACTGTCACGTGACAAGTTGACCCTACAGGTACTATTACTGTACTATGATATTTTAGGTTGTTTAAGTTAATACCATATCTATATCTAAAGTTTATTACTGTCTAAATGTTATACTTAACAAACTTTCCACATCCAGATCTAGCCCAGAGTAGCTAACTCTAAAGAAAAGTGATTTGGAATCACTTGTTTCGTGGATGGAAAAATTGCCGATAGAAGGGGAAGTTATACTTACTAACTCTTCGAGTGGGAAAACACTTATGAGATCTAACAGGAACCCGTGTCGGAGGTATCTTGTGACTGTGAGCATCGGATGTGTCACGAGCAGGGACTTGTCGTTGTAATACGCGACGTATGACATTATCACTATGTCAGCGTACAGTATCAAGTCCACATAATAACTGTACCCACCACCGTTTTTTGATTGTTTTAACTGAAATAACAATTGTCTATGATTCGGCCAGCACTAAATACTAAAATTCATTGGATAGGGTCTATGGGGGACAGGGAGGTGTTACATATACATATGCCAAGTGGATGTAGGACAAGTCTGAGAGATCAGAGTTGACAGCTGATGCCTAAGTTAAGTGTGCATCTTTACTGGTAAACCGCAACTCTCCGGTGATATGCTTGTAGCTGTCACTAAGTCATGGTCGTAATGTCAAACATCCCTCTCTCTCTCTTGTCACCTGTACCTAACCATGGACATCATCTGTGGTATGAGTATTAAGTATACAGTCTGTGACTAAACATAGACAACACATATACTAAACACTAGACAGACTTCGTTTTAATATCATTATTTTCATACGTTATTTTTTTGCATATATATTGTGGCATGCAATCAAGAATCAAACTTCTAAAATATTAATATATGTAACCAATAGTAATTATATTACTTGTTTGAGACTTTCGCGTTTGTTACACATATTGTACGTACTTTACGGGCTTTAACACAATAAAATATTAAAGGCCAAAATATATATCAAAATATTACCCAGCCGAAACGTCGAGCTAAGGTATATATTTTGGCCTTTAATATCTTATAGTGTTAAGACCCGTAAAGTAATTACCATAGAAGTAATTATATTAGTTCTCATTATATGCCTCCTCAAAGTGTCATCAATGCTGTCGCGCTTCGTGTGATGTGTGAGTTTCCGGAGCTCCATTGGCAGGAAAAAAATTATGTCTAATGAGAGTCTTTAGCCAACGCCTTCGTCAACGCTCGAATGTTCGTTTGGAAAACAATTAGAGAAACCGATAAAAGAATTATTTATTGGAAGAATTTACTTACCGCAATATTATATGGTATGATAATTATATAAAACAGAGCTGTGAGAAACCTCACAATACACCAGCACTTCAAGAAGAAACCATGGGGTGTAAAGGACCCACGGAAGAAAAAATATCTTATGTACTTCAGTATACCCATTTGCTTGAACACTTGTGCGAATTCTGCTGGCGGCACAACAACAATACTCTCCTTGAGTTCTTGCTGAAATGTATATATGTAATCTATATAATGAAGTCTAAAGTTCGTGCGAATATTACTTTCTACAATAAAACTATTTTAAAGAATTTTATCGCGGTATATTGGATTATAAACCACCCGTGCCCATGGTTCCTGAAAGACTTCTAAAACTTCGTGCTTCTTAAATATATAAATATAACGCGATAAAATGCGTTAAACTCGTTTTATGATATACAATGTAACTTTCAAGAGAAAAAAGTATAATAAAAATAATATAATGACATTTAATAATAATAATGGCATATTGATTTTTATACATACATACATACATACTCCCGAAAAACATAATCCTTCTTTTTACACAGTAGGTATCTAGTATCTAGTAAAAAGATAGGATTTTTTTAATATAAGGAAAATATGAATAAGAACCATCTGATGAACACCAACAATGGAGAATCTTACTAGGTATGCCAAATTGCTTAAAAGTAAGCCCCAGTAAGGCAATTAAATATACTACTTTTGTTTCATTCAAAAGTATTTAGTAGTTTTGACTTTAAAGGCATTTAAACTCTCGAAAAATATCGTGCTTCGCTAACGGTCACGTGACCGCCTGTGACGTCATAACTCAACACACTCGGTGCGCTCGCACGCCTAGAATAATTAGTTCTAACGACGAATCTCAAAAACTATGCATCTGATTGATATAGTGTAAAGGGTTAATCTGCATTATTCATTCGAATAAGGATTAATATTGAAGTAAAGAAAATAGTTTTGAAAATAACGTAATGTTTTAGTTAAAAAAATTGAACTTAATATGTTCAAACTTTTGTAAGTGGTTATTGTAGGGTAATTTGTAAGAGATAGAGATATGTTATCGCGGACTTTTTTGTAAGATTTTTATAGATTTTGAATACAATAGTTCATTTCTCGACTATATCTTTGCTAGTTTACGCGGCGTTTACGTAGAAATCTCCCAGTTGACAATTGTTTTGCGACCTCTTCAACATTTAACGCCGTATTTCTGCTAATTTATATACAGGTTGACTGGTGAGACAGTTTCAAGACTGCACCAGCTTATAGAGTATTCGATTCTGATTCAGAATATGTAATAAAATAAATACTTTTTTTTTTCGAAAATATCCCACAAATTACTGAATACGTTGACATAATAATTTACGTAATCGAGCGGGAGTCGGCGAGCGCGACTTCAAAGGCGTGTAACGGCCGCAGGCGCCGCTCGGCGTCATCGCACGTCACGACTCGCGTTACGACTCACGTCACGACAACGGTGACCATAATATGTGATTTTAGTCCCTCTGCGTTTCTTTGGGTTTTCTTCGAAGTTACTTGACATATAATTTTAATGTACATATATATTTTAACTCTACTAACTAAAATGTTTCATATCTGTGAGTGATGAAAATGTCTCACCAGTCACCCTGTATAAGTACAGTAAATTATATAATTAAATTTTCCTCAAGAATATCTATCTCCTTTTATACCTAAAAACCATATATAAACCCATTAGGTAGTTTTTGAGTTTATCGCGTTCAGACAAACAAAATGACGCGGTCGGGCAACTTATTTTATAACATGTTACTTCTTATAAAATTCCTCGCACACAAACGTGACAGCACAGATGACGGTATAGTGTGAGCGAGAGGTACTTCTCCGGTACTGCCGGCGCAATCCAGATGAGTTGCAGCATGTCTCTAACTCTTACTGTCTGTAATATGTGCCATATAATGGCTATGTATGTTTCGTACGGTTGGCGAGTCTTTTTAGCCCCAAGAACCCCTTGAGGGTTAAGAGATAAAAAATCATGAAAATGGCTCCAACTGCTCGTTTGTCCCACTATACTATAATAAAAAAAAAAGTCCTGTCTAAAGTGGACGTTTTCTGGATGCTGCTGCTGATGCTAATGATGTTAGATGTGTAAAGACCACGGAGGTGGGAGGAGAAAGGAGGGCAGCGCATCTGTATAGCCTCTGTGCGGATGTTTGTGGGCCTCGGTAGTCATGAAAATGGCTAAGGTTGCTCGTTTGCCCTTCTATACCATAAAAAAAAGACCCATTGATCTATTATTGACTTGATTGACTGTTATACCGCTTACCGCGATTCTGTTTTTTTTACTATGGATTTGGCCGACGAGAGGCATCCCAACTTGATAACGCATAGCCTCTCTGTAGATTTCAGGATCAGCAGTAACCTAAAACATGAATACAATAAGGATTTTTTATGCATGGAACAGGATAAGGCGCATAGGTAACATAGCATTATTTTTCTAGGTTATGGGAGCAGTCGGATAAAGTTTTATTTTCATAAAGTATTCTAAATTCCAATTAAGAAACATTTTTGTGGCCAACATACCTTATTAAAAAGTTTTTAATGTGTGACAAAACTTATAACCTGACCAAGTATATATTATTTAGAGCTGCTGTATATGATTGTAATATATAATTAAATTATTTTTTTTTAATTAACTTTACTTTTTTATTTAATTTAATAAACTTTCTGTGTGACTTTGTTTTCATTGTTTTAACATTTTATACCTTGACTAACGATTGGTTGACGTCTGGGAACATGCTCCAGGACTGAACGAGGGCCGTGTACTCTATATGCAGCAGGATGCAGTTCGTCGTGGTCACGACTGTGTGTACCTGTTGATGTAATTTAGCGAATTAGTAGGTTCGTTGCATCCTAGTTGGGCCAGCAGGATCAGACCTTTCACTTCACGATGCCGCCGTAAAGTTGATGTGCTGTTGCATTTCGTATGTTAGTTTCCAGTGGCCCCTGGAGTGGGAAAGACGAACAGGGTGAGGCATAACTCATGTGCGTATGTCTATGGGCGTCGGTAGTCATGAAAAGGCACCCATTGCTCGTTTGTCCTCAATACTCAATGGACTCACTAATTTCTACGTTCGATAAACATATGATGGTGCAAAACTATTTCGACCATGCTATCAAATTAGCAGGGAAATTCCCGCCGAAGCTGGAATACGACTGTAGCAGTTAATAGAAAAAAATCCGAAAGTGAATATGTAGGTCAAAGCGATCACGGGTGTCACAATATCGATACAGTCTCAGTGTGGTATAGGAATTCGTCGAGAGCTGATTTCGGCTGTCATCAACGACAAAAATAAGTTTTTCCGGACTTAACAAGGTTTCTATAGAAATCCCGTTTCACATTGTGGTCGATTTGGGCATAGACGGGTGCCGCGATAAAATTAAATTAGTATTAAAAAATCCTTTGGTTAAATGTTAACCGCAGCGAAGTACCCTGCCACCTCAGTGGCATGTCAAGTGGGCGCCACCTGTCGTCTGCTACGTGTATCACGATCCTGGACACGTAGTCTCTGCCTGCGCAAAGTGCTTCAAGAAGAAAGAAGTTCTTCGTTTCAAGTTTCTAGATCAACAGCCAGCAAACAAGTCAAGATCTGCTCCAGGACTACATATGGTGTGTTACAGATAAGTAAAACAGCGGACAATATTCAATTCTAGAATCCGATCTGATGTTGAAACAACAATATTTCCTAGTGTTTAGAACTCACTTTAGGTAGTCCATATAACATTTCTATGATTCCAAACACGCTGCCGGGCCCACAACGTGATACCACCTTGCCGGTGTGGTTTAATTTGTTACAGTGACCCTGCAATGTGTGTTTTATATTAGTCATTGTGATGAAATTTTTAGTGAGATTAGTTCAATGAGAGTTACCATTGAATTGGTACAGCGCGACCAGAGAGGTACCTCCGCTGTTACTCACAAGCCATTCCGTATTCTTTGTATGAAGCTCCATTACGCAACGCACACTTATCGGAAACGTAATGTAATCACCTCGCCTCGGAACAGGCTGCGAATTGCAGTCAACTTTCTTACGGCTCGCCTTCCACGCGCTTACGGCTCTCCATACCCGAACTCCTCTTCGTCCACGCCCTACGAGATGAGAGGTAAGCGCGCCGTCTGCGTCGCCGCGCATGCATGTGCAACAATTGCTTACCATCTTTACAATGTACATGTCACGGCCGATGTCGCACGCGTGCTGTATGGTCTCGCGGTCCGGCAGAACTATCGTTCTTGTGTTAGTTGCTATGGTTTGTAAAAAATCTCTGCAGCAGTTCTGTTGATAGTAAATTTGTATCAAAATAATCGTGCTTTCATTTAATATACGCCATAGGTAGATTAGTGGCCGCACTGCTAGGGAAGTACAAATGTAACTACTTTTTATCACAAGGAGGTAACAAATTAGACCATCCCAAATATATCCACAATAGGTAGCTTTTAAATTTAATTCAAATTTCTTTTCTTTATATTCTGTCGCCATATCTAAAAAAATATTTCTGTACCAAGCTTATTTTTTAATTATTATTTGAACGAAACATGTTGTAATATGGTGAGATGGATGTAATGGGCAAAGGAGATTGCATCCAGTGGCTACTCGCAACCGCAACCCAATCGTCTGTACACTGGCTTGGAGGCCATAAAACACTATGTCTTCAAGAGTTAATCTTTTTTAAATCGTATGTACACATCTGTCCTTCATGAGAAAAACGGAACATCCGTTTTCCGCATAAAGGACAGATGCAGCTCCCAAAACACAAAACGTGACGCTTGGACTGCATCACTATGTGCGAATTTTTATTGGAGCGAGAGATACTACACATATCGTGCGATCGTACAAATATAAAGTACCTGATCTATAACCGATAACATACCTGAAATAAAGGGCAGACCAACAACGTTTCAATCGTCTCCAGGGACATAATCTCACGTTGTGTATTTGGCGACATGTTCGTAATTATATCTTCAAAGGATACAGCTTCATTGTAGTACCTATTAAGCATATTTTAAAACTTAAACCTGTTATAAAATAAAATCTATTTATCATTGTCCATGCGTATTTAAATAAATAATTATAATGGTTTTTAGTAGATTTATCTTTTCAAACTGATCGAAACAAAGTGATTCCAAAGTGTAACATACACTATGGAATATAATGTAATTGTTAATAATGTCACTCAAACTAGGATCTTACATTTTGGTCAAAGAGAATACTTTGGTTTGGTCAGCCGATTTGTTCAGAATTATAATAGACATTGGGCTAATTAGATTCAAAATACTCACCATTGCACGCTAAAGAATTTCTTAACCCTCGCTTTAATTTTGGAATTCACGTGATTTACGGACAGAAAATAAAACAACTCCCTCATAGATTCCTGAAAGGAGTATTACAATAACTTGAGAGATTTCGTGACAAATATGTTCAGATTCTGACAGGCAGCACGCGATTTTTTGCTACAGGATAACCTACCATATCCCATTTATGTATACCCATATAGGTACAGTACATGGGCTAGTAGAATAGGGGTTTGGCGTTAACATGGCGTGTTGTCGTTGTTCTTTAAGGCGGGCTGTTAGTTTTATAGCTTGATAAAACCTAGAAGCATTAAATAAAACCACATATTTAGTTTATAATTTTCAAGCTACACAACAAAAATCAGAGTCAAGCGAGAAGGCGAGACCTTGAGGACTCTGCGGCTGCCTCTGAACAGTCCTAACTACGGCGTCAGAGGCCGCAGTACTTCAAAGGAGCATGTCGCCAATTTGTCGAAATCGGACCGTCTGCTAACTCAGAATGACGGATTGAGGATCCTCCAGCTGAGCTGCTCTTAGTCTGGGGTCTCTCTCCAGCCTGTCCGGCATAGCCTTGGGGATCACAAAGACTCGATAGCCCACCACGGCAAGATGGCAGCATCTACAATCTCTTACAACCATTACAAACTCGTTAAACCGACAACCACTTAAGTAATTTAGCGAATCAATTGTATAGGCTTTTAAACAATTTCTTAAATTTACAGAAAGATACTTTGCACTACATAAAATATATGTATTTTTTTTTATTCGTCTTTTTTACACTTGCTGTTGAATTTTATAAAAAGATCTGGCTTTATCTCTAAAACTATTGGTTTTTAATCAAAATTCGCAAATCATATTATATAACTTAGCCCAACTTAAATAATAGGTTTTCTCTTATTTTGATTAATGACAATTAATATTTATACCTCAGCAACATGTGGCTCGGTCGATAATTAACTTAATATACTATAAGTTGACAAACTTATATTTGCAGCGCAGATTTTGTATGACTACACATACATAACGTATGTAATACAGTAATATATTTCGTCAGTGATATAATTATAATTTTCCAGACTTTGATTATATACACGTCTAGATACCGCGTCAACCACCTGAAAGCGCCGTAAAACGTCTCTACTAGATCTAGTAGAGACGCTCTTCGCTTAAGTCAGTGTCATCTAGACCGTAACGCGATTCTGAGCTCTCAATAAAAAAAGAAATATGCCGGTTTTTTCTGTTCAACTGTGTCACAACTATGCAGGAAAAACTAATAATAAAAAGAAGATCACATTCCACAGGTAAGTTTTTAAATTTAGGTATGTATTGTTAAGAAAATACGAATATTAATTTCACAATTTACTAGTGGTACGGTGTTGTCACTAGAAAAGTAGGGTAATTTTCCAAAACTAAAGGGAAGTTTTTTTAAATATATAGCAGTGGACTGTGCTAAGAACCGTAAGGACTTTTGTTGCAATTTAAGAAATTTTATATATTTAAGATTTTTACCATAATATGAATACATATAATACATAGAAAAACATCTATGACCAAGGCGGGATTCAAACCCACGACACCTGGCGCAACATGCTCCGCTTATCCGTGCGCAACATGCTCCGCTTACTACTGCGCCAGCCTAGTCGCCAGATATAAGATTTGATAAAGCACAAATCGTCGCTTAATAACACCGATCTCATCCAAGGATGATCCGTGAGGCCGTTTAAATAGCTTTATTATAATTTATAATGTGCAACATTCGCGTAAACTTAAGAAGTCATTATAAGTTTTGTTAGTATATTTTATATTACTGACTGTAAATAAATAAAACAGATTTATAAATTATATTTGAAGTCTTATTATCAAGTAAAAAATCCAATACTTATACAGCGATCTGTAAAACTAAAACTACCTTCGGAAATCCTCTCATTGATAATAATAATAAACCCTCTCTCTCATTGATAAAAATAAATTAAAAAAAACATAATTTATTTTTGATAATATTTAGCATACATTCTTTAAAAAAATCAGTTAGTTCCTCCTGATTTAGTAACAAAATTTAGGGTAATGTTTTATGCTGTTGGTATCCCTTTAAACGCACACATTGACGATTTTGAAACAATCTGTACATAACTGTCACTCACACATTGTGCGAAAAATGAGACGTTTTCTTTGCGATGTTTATTTGACATGCTCCATCTAGACGTGTATAGTGCTACAAACATATCTGACCCGGTGGACAGGATTGGAACTAAAGCCGTCATTGTGAAATGACAATCTGTTGTCAGTTTTATTAGTGGAGCGATGCTCAAACCTCATTTACCCAAAGAGATGAGAGAAACATAATTTTAAAAGTTTTATCTTTTATGCAAGAAGAGAAACGTCTCCAAGTGCCATTAATAACTTAATAAAGTAAAATTGTTGATTGTTTGTAAATTTGATTTTTTACACGAGCATGATTACAACATACATATAATATTTCATATATATCATAATTCATTTTTTTAATTCTAAATAACTATTAAAACAATAGTTATCATGATGTTAGTATCGTGATGCCAAAATTTCAATTACTTCCTGCATCGCACAATATTTTTACCCTAAAAATCGGGATATTTCATTTAATGGCAATACTTAATTAGACAAGACTTGTCACTCTTG
>LUGF01000889.1:112500-128116 GCA_001625245.1 Calycopis cecrops
ATCTGTCCTTTATGCGGAAAACGGTACATCTGTTTTCCGCATAAAGGACAGATGCAGCTCCCAAAATACAAAACGTGACGCTTGGACCGCATCGAATCGAATCGAATTTTATTTGAGCGAGAGGTACCCATGTCGTGCCCGTTCCCGTGACTCTACGATCCTCCAGAAGGTCGACCAAATGTAAAGTACCTGATCTATAACCGATAACATACCTGAAACAAAGGGCAGACCAACAACGTTTCAATCGTCTCCAGGGACATAATCTCACGTTGTGTATTTGGCGACATGTTCGTAATTATATCTTCAAAAGATACAGCTTCATTGTAGTACCTATTAAGCATATTTTAAAACTTAAACCTGTCATAAAATAAAATCTATATAACATTGTCCAAGCGTATTTAAATAAATAATTATAATGTTTTTTAGTAGATTTATCTTTTCAAACTGATCGAAACAAAGTGATTCCAAAGTGTAACATACACTTTGGAATATAATGTAATTGTTGATAATGTCACTCAAACTAGGATCTTACATTTTGGTCAAAGAACATACTTTGGTTTGGTCAGCCGACTTGTTCAGAATTATAATATACATTGGGCTAATTAGATTCAACATACTCACCATTGCACGCTAAAGAATTTCTTTACCCTCGCTTTAATTTTGGAATTCACGTGATTTACGGACAGAAAATAAAACAACTCCCTCATAGATTCCTGAAAGGAGTATTACAACAACTTGAGAGATTTCTTGACAAATATGTTCAGATTCTGACCGGCAGCACGCGATTTTTTGCTACAGGATAACCTACCATATCCCATTTATGTATACCCATATAGGTACAGTACATGGGCTAGTAGAATAGGGGTTTGGCGTTAACATGGCGTGTTGTCGTTGTTCTTTAAGGCGGGCTGTTAGTTTTATAGCTTTTTTCTATTGCAATTATACAAGGTTGATAAAACCTAGAAGCATTAAATAAAACCACATATTTAGTTTATAATTTTCAGGCTACACAACAAAATTCAGAGTCAGGCGAAAAGGCTAGACTTTGAGGACTCTACGGCTGCCTCTAAACAGTCCTAACTGCGGCGTCAGAACCGTACTGGCCGCAGTACTTCAAAGGAGCATATCACCAATTCGTCGAAATCGGACTCAGAATGACGGATTGAGGATCCTCCAGCTGAGCTGCTCTTAGTCTGGGGTCTCTCTCCATCCTGTCCGGCATAGCCTTGGGGATCACAGAGACTCGAAAGCCCACCACGGCAAGATGGCAACATCTTCGGGGGGAACAACCATTATAAACTCCTTAAACCGACAATCACTTAAGTAATTTAGCGAATCAATTGTATAGGCTTTTAAACAATTTCAAAAATTTACAGAAAGATACTTTGCACTACATAAAATATATGTGTTTTTTTTTATTCTCCTCTTTTACACTTGTTGAATTATAAAAAGATCTGGTTTTATGTCTAAAACTATTGGTTTTCAATCAAAATTCGCACATCATATATAACTTAGCCCAACTTAAATAATAGGTTTTTATTATTTATTATTAATATTTATTATTAATTTTGATTAATGACAATTAATATTTATACCTCAGCAACATGTGGCTCGGTCGATAATTAACTTAATATACTATAAGTTGACAAACTTATATTTGCAGCGCAGGTTTTGTATGACTACACATACATAAAGTATATAATACAGTAATATATTTCGTCAGTGATATAATTATAATTTTCCAGATTTTCGATTTACGTCTAACTTGACGTTGACTTAGTAATAAATGTTTGATTTTTTGTATGTTTAAAAGGTTGCACATGTCAGAATTTAAATAAATTTCAGTTGGTTCCTTCCACGTGTACCCGAGAAAAAGGTCTTGGCGGACATATAGACAGATAGACAACAAGTGGGTCCTAAAAGAGTTCCAAATTTTCTTTGCGAGATACTGAACCCTAAATAATTATAAAAAAAAATAATGGCTATTCTTTTCGGGATGATTGTTTTAAACTAACCTTGAATTCTGATCTTCGTTGTGTCGATAGGAAGTATAAACTGCAAATGCTAGCTGTATAATAACACGCCGAAAACATTCCCAATAGAAGCAAAATTTCCACCTAAAACATCATTGATTATATTATTTTGAAAAAATATTTATAGCTAAATTTGTACTATCTTGTATGAATTTCAATGCTGAAGAGCAAGACAGGGAAGATACTCAAGCAAGAGGCGTGTGATTTACTTACCACATAAAAATCTCTGTATCCTGGGGAGATTCCGGAGGCTCCAGACCCCGTAAATATCGATGTTCCAAATGACATTGACGATAATAATGGCCTTTCGTGCTTGGGATCATTTGTTAACAATATTTTTGTTTCCCAATATATTATAAGCGCCATCCACGAGTTCTGAAACATAGTAGTGCATTACAGCGGAATTATCGGCATGACCTGGTAGGTACCTCGCATGGTACCTCCGTAAAGTGGTGGCTCTATAACGCTGAACGTTTCTGAATAGCTGGTGCTCCATAAGAGGGGTGGAGCAAAAGAACATCTGCGTAGAAATTATGCGAATGTCTATGGGCCTGGGTACTTATCAAAACACACCGATTGCTCATTTGCCCCCACTACAAGTCTTGCAAATTGCAAAATTATTTTACTTTTGTAAATATTGTAATCTTTTGAGCCTTCGTCAACATCATCAGTAGTAGCAGCGATAGGCCTCCCCCAGAGAGCGCCACAGGTGATTTTGGGACTTAATAGTAAATAAAATATTTTAATACGGCATTACATAATTATTATCTTCTACTATGTATCTAGGTTGATAGAAGCGAGAGGCACTTAATAAAACTTCGAATATTATAAGTGCCTACTGTTAATCCGAAACTATTGAAAAAAAGTTTACGAAAATACTTTAAAGAAGTTAAATAGCTTAATAATTAAGAAAAATGTAATCATCCTTCTGACTGACGCATTGGTCGCATTTGTACCTACCCAGCGAGTGTCAACCTCGCACGAGGTCATGACACCAGTCAGCCGGCCTCGCTGTCAGCTGACGTGATACTGCGTGTACGAAGTGAGAAAAAACTTTAAGAAAACCCTGTGGCTAAACTATTGCTCTGATTGATCTGATTTTTGTTGTGCAGTCTGAAAATGATACACTAAATATGTGGTTTGATTTAATGCCTTTCGGTTTTATCACCTTGTATAATCGTATTTTTTTCCAATTCATTTACACTATAAAGGAGTAGAGTAAAGGGAGAGAAAGAAATAACATTGCTTACTTCATGACATATTTGTTTCGGGCAGGACACAATGTACAAGAAACATCCGGACCAGTAGCAAAAAATTGTAAGTAATAGAGCAAACTTCAGTAGACACAGGATCTGTAATTAAAGCAAAAATGATATACTTGGTATAAAGGAGCAATCGGAGCCTTTTGGTAACGCACTTAAATATCTGTATTGAGGTTATGACACCATTCCATTATATAAATGCCAAGCTGTCACTTCAATTATTCTGAGCTGTCAATCCCCTGTGAGAAAAAGACAATGGTAGTATTTTTTATAGTGTAGAGGGCAATCGAGCAGGCAGAGCCATTTTCCTAATTGTCTACGTCACTTTATGTATTGTCACTTTACGCCGGAATCGCGAGAGGTACCTCTTTGGTGGTGACAGCCCAATCGGCTACAGTTCAGCATGGCACTATCTCGTAGTAATACATCCTTAGTTACCTTTACTTTTCTAATGTTCGTATCCAGGTTATGGCCCCAGTGGTTTAAGTAGTCCCAGATATGCCACACTTGTATTATAGGCAACAGCTGCGCTATTTGAGTTATAAACATTTCCCCTTCTGGATCCAACGCATCAGTGATTATAGTGAGGGGAAATATTGACAGGATGTCTAAATAGAATCCGATTGTAGCCATTTTTTCGTTCGCGATCTCCCACACTGTTTCTTTTCTTGTATCCTGATTATTATGACACAAATTTAATATGAAACTTTAAACAGAAATTAAATTCAAAGGCATCGGCAAGGCGTACACGGATTACTACAACAAAAACAACGGTAATCTACCTCATACTTCTAACATTAAAAAAATATTTAAAAGCTAACATTAAAGTATGATTTCAATGCAATCTTGTGCTAATATACACCTGCTGTTATCCGCGGCTTCGCTCGCGTGGTTTTTCGCGACAATAAGGAGCCGATGGCACTCTTCAGTCTTTGAACTATCTCCATACTATCACATCGATCTGTTGATCTGATTTGTGAAAGAAGAACAGACAAATAAACAATCAAACACACTTTTACATCATACTTAATATTATAAATGCGAATGTAAGTTTGTTTGTTACCCTTTCACGCGAAAACTGCTCAACCGATCATCATGAAATTTTGTACACATGTTCTTGGAGGTATTAGAAGTAACATAGGATAGCTTTTATCCCGAAAAAATGTTCCTGAGGGATGCCATGGAATGATTTTCCACGATATCGAAATTTACGCGGGCGAAGCCGCGGGGCGCAGCTAGTTTATAATATTAGTGAGGCCGATGGTGCAGAAAATCTTTAAGAACATAGGAAGACAAACGAACAATTATTGGTCTTCTCCCAGGCCCGTAAAGGTGAGAGCATACAGGCTTTTATTAGCATCGGCAATCGACGATTTTGCGACTGCATCGATGCTTGTTTTGTGCTTGTGACTATTTAGTAACTGCCGCTCTCTCACGCATTCAGTCGCGGTAACGGAATTGCGCGTCACTCCGATGCTCGATTGGCAAGACTTATAGTTCAATTTAGTAGCAAAGCGACTAAATCACCTCGCTCTGCGTTTTAAGTGTGCAGTGAAGAGTATCTGGTAGCTGCATTCAGCTTCTAAAAAGCCACCAACTAAATCTAGCATGCGTGTAGCTCTAATAGTCCACCGACTACTTACAAACCGACACCGAAAAGTTGTTACAAAGCACTTTGAGGTTGCGCACACGTCTTAAGCATCTAATGCGTCTAAAGCGTCTAAAGCGACTTAAGCGTCTAAAGCGTCTAAAGCGTCTTAAGCGTCTAAAGCGTCTAAAGCGTCTAACGCGTCTTCACGAATTGTATATATATTTGTATGGAGCTATTCACGACGACAGCGTGGTGAGAACCTTCGCGCCGCACACACCACCCGCGCCACCAGCACCACGCGCTTTAAACGTCGCCGTTCAGGCCGCAGCATTGCGGCGGATACGGTGTAGGTGGCGCGGGTGGTGTGGGGGACGCAGTTTTTACGACTCCAGGTGGCCATACAAGTCATCAAGGCGCTTTAGGCGCTTTTGACGCTTAAGACGCTTCAGACGCGTGCGTCCAGGCCGCAGCCTTAGACCCACCTTGGTCACGATTGCAGTGGTCAGTTGAACATAAATATTGAACAGCTGTCCTGTGTACACAACCCATCCCAAAACTCTCTGCCACTCTTTATTTTTACCGTGTATAGCTATATCCGGCGTCATCCCGCATAGGTATAACACTCCAGCCAAATGGCACACTTCGAACATGTAAGTCTGAAAATTTCAAATGAAATCATTTCAATTTTTTTATGGGTGGCAAACGAGCAATCGGAGCCATTTTCATGACTACCGATGCCCATAGATATCCACATAGATGTTTAGTATATTAGTTGTCTATGTTTAGTCCTAGACCGTACACTGAATATTGATACCATAGATGATGTCTATGGTTAGATACTGATGACAGAGAGACAGAGTGACAGCTACAAGCATGTATCACAGTAGATAGAGAGCTGCGGATTACCAGTAAAGATGCACACTGAACTTAGGCATCAGCCGTCAACTCTGATCTGTCAGACTTGTCCTACATCCACTTGGCATAATTATGTATATGTAACACCTGCCAATCCCCCATCGACCCTATCCAATAAATTTTAGTATTGAGTGCTGGCCGAATCATAGACAATTGTTATTTCAGTTAAAACAATCAAAAAACTGTGGTGGGTACAGTTATTATGTCGACTTGATACTGTACGCTGACATAGTGATAATGTCATACGTCGCGTATTACAACGACAAGTCCTTGCTCGTGATATTCACTAACAGCAACAACCGTAGCAAACCGTAGCAACCGTAATCGTAAATATATCGTAGTAACCGTAGCAACCGTAGCAAACGTAGCAAGCGTAGCAACATTAGTACTCCATTTTACAGACTAATTAAAATCTAACACAAAACTGTACGTCTCTGCTATTATTTCAGTACGAGTACTGTCGGAACAATATTCACCAGAGCTGTATCTGGTTCCAGGATCCAAGGGAAAGTGGCTCTCAGACAAATCCTGGGAGTGTCATAGGAAGACACATTCTTAGATATTTTATATAAATCCAAATAATCTGTTGTAAATTTTGGTTGCTTCACATTATTCTCATCTGCAAAGAGAAATATTATTTTGAAGTCATTTCTTCATAGTTATCATTATCACCAGTACCCGGTTATCATCGTACCGGTCCATTGCTGCTCTGGAGCACCAAGATTGACCTCCTGCTGATCTAACACATTACAGAGCGGCTGCTGCGCGGAGGTGGTCTTCCTACATATTCGTTGGGGTTGCTGACGTCAACACAAAAGATCTCACTCTACAATTGCCAATCCACTTACATACTGTGCCAATTATTTGGTATACTATAGCGTTAGCTGAGTTACGTTCCACTGATTTTATGGTACGATAGCTGCATCCAAAAACATTTATTGTCTCATTTTTAAATGCCATATATAAAAAAGAAAAGAACACTTTTTATGGTAGGCAAACGAGCAGTCCGTGACATTTTCACTACCACCGTCGCCCTTAGACATCCGCATAGAGGCTGTACAGATGCGATTCCCTCCTTTCTCCTCCCACTCCCATAAAAAAATCTGTGAAAAAATGCAGTTTCTTGGGATACCATAGACATTAATATTATATAATAATGAGATGTGTTTATTTTCTATTTTTCTCCCTCTCCATAGGTCTACCGAAAATTAAAAAATCGCGCGATATGCAACTGTATAGCTGTCACTTTACGGCGATATCGAATGAACGAAAAGTACCATCCTTTTTCTTTATTTTTTGACTGCAATGCGACATCACCTCTTGTATGTAATATACGTGTTAAATATAAGTTTGTAAATTTTAATAATTTAAAATGTCCCAAGGTCCAGCTTGCCAGTGGCGGTGCGAGCTCTGGCAGGGCCGCATAAAAATTAATATGGGACCCTTATGTAGGGTAAAGATTTCTTACAAAAAAAAATAATGTTTTTATTAATTTTCACTTAATCACGTAGCGACCCCTGTGGCACGGATGCCCCGTATAATTGATACGGCAGGTATGACGGTAGCTACGCCCTAGCTTAGCCCTTACGGTGTGCCAATACTACTCGCATTTGGTTGGATTTTCATTCCACGTAATCGAAACTTACGGATTTCGGAGGTTAAACCCCGGACGCAGCTATTGATTTAAAAAATATGGACTTACTAGCTAATTTTTTGCAGTTTTACCCGCGTAAACTTCGATCCCGTGGAAAATAGAATATCATCCCATGGCATCCTATAGGATCATTTTTAGGGATATCCTCCTATTTAATCCAAGTTACCATCTATGTGTGTGCCAAATTTCATGAAAATCGGTGCCGCAGTTTTTGCGTGAAGAAGTAACAAACAAACAAACATATATACAAACTTTTGCATATTCGTAGGATTTGAAAGAAAGTCAAAGCGTACCTTTATAGTACATATAAGAATCGTCAACAAACGCTGAATTTTCTTCTTCGATGCCCGAGAGATGATCTTTAAGAGTTTTCATAGCTCTGTACTTCGTGCGCAACACTCTTGAGTCATTTTTATTGTTTTTACGTATCGCGTACTACAAATAAATTAAAGAGTGAAACATATGAGCCATTCCCATATTTACACAGATAATTCGACTGTAAAAACCGTGGCACCTATCCTTTATTTAATATATTAATTGATCAATTCACTTAAAACACTAAGAGCCAGCTACTAAGCTGGCTCCGCTTTAAGTACTGTAGAGACTTGTGTTACAGGTACTTAGATAACAGATAAATATATTATACTTTGCCTCGCTATTGCCTTTAGCTAGTGCTTTTCTCTACATATTAGTAAAGTTTGCTTCAAAAACCATTCAGCCAGTTTTAGGTACACTACAAGTGCGGTAATGTAAATATCTATAAACAGACAATACCTAATTCTAAAAACTGTTGAAACCTGTTCCGTTATTGATTCTACTTTTTTTAAACAAATAAATTTAAGCATTTGTATGGCCTAAACGGGATTCAAACTCTCAACCGCTGGCGTAACGTCCGGAGCATATCCACGTTGATACTAGTGCGTGAATGGACTCCGGTAGAACCCAAGACAGCAACAATTTTTTTTTCATTTAATTAAATAATTCAATGCATAGTCGATGATATTTGGTGGGTACTAACGTGCTCAAATATTCACTCAAACAAAGTTTATGTTAAATAACTAATACAGTAAAAATATCTACCTCTTTACTTTTGCAACTGTTCAGACGGAATGATATCTTATCTCTTAATTCTTGCATCGTTTGAGGGTACTCTGGCATTACTCGCATGAAGTCAGTTCTTTGTAGTACCTGTGGATATATTGTCTTCATTGCAGAATCAGTTCATTTTCATTCATTCATTTATTTCCAAAAATATGAGAAGTGAAACCCTATAAAACGGCTATTTTTGGGTCGAAATTTGTTGTGTAAGTATATTATGTTTAAATTATGGTTAGAATTTACATTAAAATGGTCACTTCATCAAACTAATTAGTGGAAACAAAATGGCGACTGCGTGTAGAACAGAAGATAGCGTCGCACCACGTCAAATGAAAAATTCTTATAAGATGGCACCGTCAGGACCATAGGATAGATTAAAAAGGTACCTCTATTCTCTATTCCGTGGTCAGGACTATTACACACTTTGAGAATATGTAACAGTCGAGCAATCAAGCGTAACACTTTATCTCGCTTGTTTCTACGCACCTTTCACTTCAGAATCGTATTCGTTCGCGTAAGCGTCAGTTGCGTGTCATACTTGCTACACAAACCTTTTATTACAAGAGGCAAAGGGAACAAAACTGAAGTTCAGACACAAACTACCAAGGGTAGAGAAAACGCTGCTTTCTTGGCGCTATTGGGGCCACGGAATTCAAAAAACGCTAAAAGGATAGTTGACAATAGAGCGCCGCGGCCATGGTGATCATTCCAAACACAAATAGTTCTATATTATGTTTTGCATAAAATATTTGAACGTACCTGTAATTCGACGTAGGTAGCTGCTTTGACTGTTACTTTCGATGGGATGGAATAAAACAAACTCAGTTCACCGAGAACCTAGAAAACATTATACGTATACTTCACAAATTAGAATGTATTTCTACCTTTAGATCTACGAATAAACATCACTATCGTTTTAACCGTTTCGTTGTAATAAAAAAACGAGCTTTGGCCCACCACTCGTTTTCAGAGCTGCTGCTCCTTTGTCACCAGGATCGACAGCGGCACACTTGACCCTTTGATATGATCGCAGGTAGCCCGAGGGAAAAGCTAAATCTGTCTTGGGACCCGCAACGAATTTAATCAGAAGAAAGTAGGAGGAGAAGGAAATAATTACAATTTCCCTCCCTAATCAAAGCGGGAGACAGTACAAAATTGCAGTGGCTTAAATAAGCCAAGAAGTAGAGAGCAGCCAGGTGAAGCCCGGCTACTATAATATACCCGGCTAATATAAAATTAATAAATGAAAAGATATGGATTCCGCCTTATTTTACTTTGTTATTATCAGGGGTATTACTATAATTAAGTTATATTTATTTGCTGACATTTATTATTATTTATGACAAAATTCTTTAAACTCACGAAAGTTCCCTAAATTGACCAAGAGGTCGCTATAAAAAACTTTACCAGTAATACTACGAATGTTATCAAGCATTACATTTCTCTCAGCTTGCCAAAGACACTCCCATATAATGGATAGGATGCTGTGCGGTTTGTTCATGTTCGTCGCCTTCTATTGAGCAATCACAGAGAGGTGACGGTATCAGTTTAAAATTAAAGAGTTTGCTTTTAAAATTTCCGTGACTAGTTAGAAACTGAGAAACGTAATGATCAACTTAGAACCAGGGTTTATATACTCGTATAATCGTTCTCGCACGCATTGAATAAAGTTATATATGTGACGTCCTTTAGTTATATTAGACCAACTAAATTGCCATTACTTAATTAAGTTTTAAGTGGTTACATCAATTGGATTAAATAGTTTCGTTATCTTCTGTCTGTCTTGGGCTCTTAAAAAGAATTGGTGAAAGAGGTTTTTCGAGTTGTAGTAGGTTCATAGCTGCACGACATTGAATTTCTATATCAACTGGTAAAACTCCGGCAAGAACTGGTAAAGTCTCAGTGCTGTCCGTGCGGTAAGCTTTACATAAAAATATTAATGACAGTCTTTGGCTTTGTAGGAGTTTACGTCGGGCTGCGCCTATAGTAGCCCTGTCTGCCCACACTGGAGATCCGTAGAATATTATGGTTCCTTGATAAGTAGCATTGCAAATATTTTTTAAGGTAATAATAGGCCCCACGTAGATCTCGTTATGTTAGTAAAGGCGTAAAAGTTTCTTTTAGCTCTTTCTTCAGTTTGTATATTATGTTCTAAGAAGGTCAATTTATTTTCGATACCTAAATCTAAATATGAGAGGGTTTCTTTCCGTTTTACTGATACGTTATTAAGTTTAATACGAGGAGTAGATTGTAATACGTTTCGTGTTATTTATTATATTTTTATTATATTAATATGTTTCGTCGTAATAATGATCATCAGTCCTTGTCGATCGACTGCTAGACAAAGGCGACATTGAACGATAAGACGACCGATCTCCTGCTACGCGCATCCACCGCGTGTCGGTTACTACACGGAGATCATTTTTCGACCTCGTAAGCAAATAGTTTTTCTTTCCACTTTTACGTCTCTTTACTCTGTGACTTTACTGTCCTTCTGCCACATTTTATCCTTTTGATTCCATTGCTTCTTTAGCAAACTTACTCTTCGCGTGATATCAGATTAACGATATGCCCTATAATTCTCATCTAAAAAGTTAACTTTGGTTCACGATGCTTATTTTAATTACAATAAGCAGTGCCAGATTAACCGAGCAGCAAAGGTAGCAATTGTTATGGGTCTGTAGGTTCTTCGTTTGCTGCAGGCTCTGTGACAGTCTAGTTCGAACTTTGAATGACTTTACACTCACGGTTCCTTCTTTGAATGCTATCATAGGGCTCTCGTCATCCTCCTCCGAAAGCATTTCCAACACTCCACGATTTACGCATATCATCCCCCCCTTCACCACCCCCTGGTTCCAAACGGTATCACCGGCCATGAAGAGCTCGTGCTTCACCAGTAGTGATATGCGACGTAAGAATGGCTCGTCTAAAAAAAATCAATTAATAAGGCTCAACCATAGATATTAAAAACAAATAGATGGCTGTATGTATGCAACTGTATACCTCTAGGCGGTTGTCAACTGGTGTTAGTGGTTATGCAAATTACTATATCCTCGTTTGCACTCTCTAATATTAAAAAAATACCTGCATCTCCTAAGAGTAAGGACTCATGGAAATGTCCAACGTTGAGATCGAAGATCAACTCCATTTGCAGTGCCTGGGGAAACTTGTTGAGATACACGTTGGAGCGGACGCCATCCTTTATATACCACAAGTTTTTCTTGTACACTTTAGCCTTTTCTATCAGGGCTGCAGGCGCTCCACGGAACTTCAAATAGTTGGTGATATGGTGATACTGGAATTTACAAAGCAAAGATCGAGATGCAGTTTTTAGAATTTAGAATTATTGCGTTTTTTGTGTTGTGTTTAAAGAAATGTTTTCTTAGTCTTTCTAATTTATAGCACCTGTTCCAAAAATATCGCCCAACGACGCCTCTCCAGGAATATTTGCCAGGCCATGGTGCCGATGAATTGATAACGAATCAACATGAAACCGAAGAGCATCATGAATGTTGTGAACCATTTCTGTACTGGAGTCTAAAATAAAATAATTAATTGTATTTTTTTGAAATAGGTACTAATTATAAATTAAAAATAGTTTACGACACGTATGCTAAACGAAAATGCAACGGTATTCCAGTCGATGCATTTTTATGGTACCTATGTGCAGCACCCAAAAGAGCAGTCGGAGCCATTTTTATGACTACCGACGCCCATAGACATCTGCACAGAGACTATACAGATGCACTACCCTCCTTTCTCCTCCCACCTACATGAGCCACCGGCTACTTACACACTGCGGGAAACGCGACCGCACAGCTGTTAGATCACGTCGGTCTCGTGTAAGCAAAAGGTACCTCTCCGTTCGTGCCGGCCCAATTCGGCTGCATGCAAGCATGTAGTATGGCAATACTTCTTATTTTTATACTCAAACCCAACTGCGTCTACCAAGAAGATTAACGACTTTCGAGCTTATGTATTAAGGTTTGTATGAAGATTTATATTTACACTGGACGCTATATTTTACGCCATCAATGAAGAGATGGCGTTAGAATCGTCTTGATAATGCATTTGTCTTGTATACAATGGTTATTTTCACCCGTCGAATTTCATTGAGAGTTCGCTTATTTTTATTTTTGCAGTGTTTGTTGTGTTGCAGCCTTATTGGGCCTGTTGAATCGGGAAAGCGCGGTTTGCTTACCCAATTAAAGAAGTGATGCGATGGATATGATGGAACTTCTCTTACGGTTAATGTATCTGTTTTATATAGCATAGGGAGACGTACTTAACTTAACTTTTTTTTTTTATGGTATAGGGGGGCAAACGAGCAGTTGTAGCCATTTTCATGACTACCGACGCCCATAGACATCTGCATAGAGACTATACAGATGTGCTGCCCCCCTTTCTCCACCCACCTCCATGGGCCACCGGCTACTTACACACCGCACGAAACGCGACAGCACAGTCACTTCATGCCGGTCTCGTGTAAGCGAGAGGTACCTCCCCGGTCGTGGCGGCCCAATTCGGCTGTATGCAAGCATACAGCGTGGCACTACCTCTTACTAAAACTATTACTAACACTTTACTAAGGTAAGTATGAGAATTGGGCTGGCACGACTGTGGAGGTACCTCCCACTTACACAACGCCAGCATCAAATGACAAGTGGAGGTGTTGCGTTTACTACTGTATGTAAGTATTCGATTGCTCATTAAGAAGGTGGAAGAAGAATGGCAACGAATCTGTATAATACACGCGAATTTCTATGGACGTAGGCTTGTAATGACTCTAACTGCCGTATGCAAAGAATCTCATAAAAAAAAACTCATATATTAAAAGTCAATTCCAAGAAACCGAAACATTTTGAAAAACCTAGTTTCTACTGGGCACTTAGAAACTGGCGTAATCCTGAGTGCAGTCTACAGTCACATCAAGTGGATGGTGCTACACATTTACTTTTCCACATATAGACACATTATTAGACATTTTAGTCGCAATCAGATTTTTCGTCATCATTTTGGCCTTCGTCACTTGAATCAGAAGGTTTTTGTTTTGAATTATACAGGGTTAGTTTTTGGTCACCGGCCATATTTAAAAATAAGGAAATAAACATCATTTCAAGGGTGTGTTTTAATTTTATCGTCTTATTTGTAATATTTTGTTACATAAACATCCATTTGAAACGGTCCGTAATACCTACGCGCATTAGCACCCGAAGAGTGTGTTGACCTCAACAGCTGATTGTGTTTCGTATCCACTGCGTGCGGCCGCCGCGCGCATCGCGAATTATGTTACACGGTATTTATTTTCATACGGGACAAAAATATTTTTTATATTATTTTTCTTATTTGTTTTATTTGATAAATCGAATGTATTATCGATTCTGAACCAAATCTGAAAATTTGGCCGGTGACCAAAAACTAACCCTGTATAAGTATTTTCAATTAAACATAACATCAAGGACGTTAAAAAAGAAAAGTTTCATAACATCATAAGACTTCTAAAAGATAATACGAGGAAACATTTTTTCCCGATGTTTCACCTAAGCCACTCCACCTGCGCCTCTGCAAAACTTCTGAAACGTCTGAATAATAAATTGCTCAACAAACCGCAATAAAAATCATAAAAGTAATTTTATCACAATTGTTTTTTTTTTTTACAATTACAAATGACTGTCTTAAAAAGCACTTACCACGGGAAAACAATCACCGAATACACAATTCATTAAATAGCACGAACAGTAATACCAACAGGACTTATAGCTGAAATACAAAAAAAAATCATAAGTAGTACCAGTAATTATATTATGAAAAAAATTGACCTTGCTCAGGAATTATTAATTCTTGAATTTTTTTTGCAGGTTCCTCGGAGGGGTCACTGGGATCGTAAATTCAAAAAGTAGACCGGATCGGGCTCCTACGTATATTCGAAAAATGGTTTTTAAAATAAACGGTTTTTCTTAAATAACTCGGTCTTTTTTTATTTTACTGTAGTTAAAAGCGTGAGGACATAAATTGTAGGAAATTTGATTCTCTACAAGTTAGGTCCTTACAATTTTTTTTTGTAAGATAGATATTGAGGAAATTAAATTTGAAAAAAGGTACAATTTTAAAAATATTATCATTATCTCCAATGTTCCATGTTTTACAGCATGAATAAAGAAAAAAAAACCAGGCCAAGTGCGAGTCGAACTCGCACACCGAAGGTTCCGTAGGAAAGGGAGGTATGAGCAAAAGTAATAGACGTTGAGAAAATTACACTTCCCTGCGACAAGTTAACAAACTTATATATGCGGGTGCTTGCATACATTTAGTATGAAACGAACTACATGCATAAGTTGGTAATGATTTTTCCAGTGATATAAATTTTATTTATCAATTTTTAGATTGAATTTATTCAATATACTGTAAGGTCTTACTTCTTGTCAAATTTCAGAATTCTAGCTCAACGGGACGGCCCTGTAAATTTTCGAAAAAGTGCGTTTTCATACAAAATTTGTGCATGTGGTTGCAAATGGCAAGCAAATGGCTATGACTTTTTATTGTGTTAACTTAGAAGTGTGATTTTTTCAAGGCATCAAGACGTAACTGACCTCCTCCTTCACGCGTTTTAGAGAAAAAGGTCTTGACAGACGTACAGACAGACGGACAACAAAGCGATCCTATAAGGGTTCCGTTTTTTCTCTTTGAGATACGGAACCCTAAAAATTATAGAGAATCAAATTTTCTGTTCTGAAAAAATTCTGACCAAAAAACAAAAAAAATAAATTATTCATAATTTGATTCTCTACAAGTTCAGTCCTCTTCATTTGTGCCGTTCTCATTGTGTCTCTTCAGTTGAAAATAAACGAAATGGTGAAAATATTTTGAAATTGTCGCTTTATTACTAGACCAGTGTCGATAATTTTTGAAACCAAAAAAAATCGTAGTAGAATGAAACCTATTAGAATATGTTGAGAATATTACAAAAATGAAAGGAAAAATAAATTACGGTCGATTCGAGTTCGGGAAGTGGGAGAGGGGGGGTTTTTAAGGGTTAAAATCGGTTTATCTCGATTTCCGGCAA
>LUGF01000889.1:129315-141577 GCA_001625245.1 Calycopis cecrops
GTAAAGATGGCTTAAAATTTGTGTACCTTATTATTTAATTCGTGAAAAATTCTGACTAATCTGTATATTCTGCCTATGACCAGCCATCTTCCAATAAGGTCCACGTAATGCAAATCACTAAAACGACCTAAAAAATAAACATTTTGTATATTATGGATTACATACTAGCAGCTCGGGCCGGATTTGCACATATATTAAAAAAAAAAACAAAAAGTATAAATTTTAACAACCCATATAATATGTTTTTTCTTTCGTACTTTTACTACTTTACTGTTCGTCTATTTACTCTTTGCTTTTACGTCGCAATTTTCACCGTATACTCTGCTAATAGAGGACGTATTTTTTTTTTTTTCTAGAAAGTATACAATCAGAAGTACTTTCGAAATTATTGTAGCATTACCTCATTTATTAGCACTAACTAAATAGTGCACTGGTTGCCAGCAGAAACATATGTGGTATTTTTGCTCATAATTTAATATACAGTTTTAGTACAGTTTATTTAGATTAAGTTGCCACTGTTTCCCTTCCATTACCCAAAGTTAGTACACGTACAGTACACGTTGACTTGTTTTATTTTCCTTTAGGTTTCCTTCGTCCTGCCGATTCGTCTGCAGTAATAACACTACCTCTTACTAAACCCATGTCGGTATAATTTTAAGTTTTCGATTAGTAAGAGGTAGTGCCGCACTGCATGCTTGCATGCAGCCGAATTGTGCCCGCACGACCGGGGAAGCACCTCTCGCTTACACGAGACCAGCGTAAAGTGACAGCTGTGTTGTAGCGTTTCGTGCGGTGTGAAAGTAGGTGGTGGCCTATAGAGGTGGGAGGAGAAAGGAGGACAGCGCATCTGTGTAGTTTCTATACGGATGTCTATGGGCGTCGGTAGTCTAGAAAATGGCTCCGACTGCTCGTTTGCCCCCCTATACCATAAAAAAAAAAAAAAAAAAAGTTACTTACCTATAAAACAGACAGATGTAATGGATATAACATCATACGCCAACAGGAACACGTTGGGTCTGTGGACCCGCACGTGCAGCCGCAGCGCCGGCCAGTACCGGTGCAACAAGCAGAGCATCACGTCAAATGCGAATAATATTTCGCACAATGTCATGGTCACGACGAAGAACGTGTTAGCTTCGTACAAATGGTAGCCTTCAAGGAAGTTCATACAGTATTTGTATATTATCATTAAATTCATAATGATCTGAAAAATATACACACTTTAAGACGGCCTTGCCTTTTTTCTTCCCCATAAATACATTCATATAGACAATTTGATGCGTGATGACTTGTGGTCATTTTTTATTTTCGCCAATCATTATGTTACTAGTCGAACACATGTGAACACGAATATAAATGCTTCAGATTGATGACGCTGGTCGTACATAAATCAAGCAATCAGTTCATGCCACTTCGATTGTTTCTTTTAGGTCCGTGGATGAACCTGTAGCATAGAGCTCCAGGTTTTTACGAAATTGGGGGTTACCAGTTACCAGGCATAACGCAAAAAATCTTTACAGTCTCCTTGTTGAAGAAGAGAAAAGAAGTTCACGGTATGTTTGCGATAATTGTCCAGGTACGAGATAGTACCATGTCGTTCTGCAGCCGAGTTGTACGGGGAGGTACCTCTCTGTTACTTGACATCGGCGTGATGTGTCAGCTAGGCTGTCGCGTTTCGTTCAGTTTGTGAATAACCGGTTGCCCGGTGGATGGGAGTAGGAAAAGATGGCAACGCATATCAAGGAACTAAGTGGTTTACGGGCGTCGGTAGTTATCAAAAAGCTCCGACAGCTCGTTTGCCTCCTTACAATAAAAAAAAGTCATATATTGTATTGCCTTTAAAAATTTTACATGTTTCTTTCCTTTTTCTTTTATGTTCCTTGAAAATTACAGTCCGTTCAAAAAGAGTAGAAATTAAATCTTATATATTAATAGCGGAAGCCGATTTTTGTCCTGGACTTTTTGGCCGAACCACACAACGTAAAATTATGGTTAAGGTGTCAAATTAAAGGTCTCGGCGTGATTGTGTGCCAAAAATTATTCAGATTTCTTAATTGCAAAATAGAAATAAAGTATGTACAATTTTAAATATTTGTTTTTATCATTGACAATTTTTGACAATTGACAATGACATATGACAATTTTTTTTTTATTAAATGGTATTGGAATGACATATGACAACTGTAAATATATTTTTTTTTTAAATTTTAGTCCAGTGGAAAGTAGTTTAGTAATGATCTAAGGTAGCCCATCACCTGATTTTTCAGTAATATTTTAATAATTTATATTCAACAACTTATAATTATAATTAAATATAATTTTATGGTCGAATTTCGACCACTGGGCGGCCACTAGTCAATATTAACTATTTTTTTTCTATGAATGGCATCATTACGATAAGACGTCATTGATGTCATATCTATCAATATTTTGTAAACATTATTCAACTTTTTTACGTAAAACGCAAAACTAGCCTAATTTTACAAAATTTATGAAGGTATTGATAAATAATGAACAAGACCATTCGTAGTGGAACTCGTGAAGTTATTTATATGGTGTTCAGAAGATGTTTGGCAGAGTTTCCGGCCGGAAAACTGCTTACTGATTTAAACGATGTTTTTAAGCGAATAGCACGTATGATAAGTTAATTGCAAATGAATATAATATTTTTTTGTTCTAATGCAATATGCTAACTCGTAAAACCTTGAGTAAGTGGAGTCTAACATCATATAATTTCCTTTATTTACAATTTTGAAGTAATGAAACATTTACAATACGCGACAGAATGTGTAGTGCAGTTGAACAATTTTAATCAATACAGTAACTTTTCATTAGGTACATTTTTAAGAAAAAAAAAAAACCAGGCCAAGTGCGAGTCGGACTCGCACACCGAGGGTTCCGTAGGAACGGGAGGTATGAGCAAAAGTAATAGACGTTTAGAAAATTACACTTCCTTGCGACAAGTTGACAAACTTATATATGCGGGTGCTTGCATACATTTAGTATGAAACAAATTACATGCATAAGTTGGTAATAATTTTTCCAGTGATATAAATTTTATTTACCAATTTTTAGATTTATTCCTATATGTATACTGTAAGGTCTTTACTTCTTGCCAAATTTCAGAACTCTAGCTCAACGGGAAGTACCCTATAAATTTTCTAAAAAGTGCGTTTTCATGCAAAATTTGTGCATAAATGGCTACAACTTTTTATTGCGTTAACTTAGAAGTGTGATTTTGATTTTGCCACAAGACGTAACTGACCTCCGTATTTGACAAAAATTTCAGCTTAATCCCTTCACGCGTTTTAGAGAAAAAGGTCTTGAAAGACGTACAGACAGACGGACAACAAAGCGATCCTATAAGGGTTCCATTTTTTCTCTTTGAGATACGGAACCCTAAAAAGGTTCCAAAAATGAAATATATTATCGTTTTGTTGCTTTTAGGTCAATCGGAGAGTACAGTACGCTGAATTTTCATAGAATGCTTTCTCAATAAAGGATAATTCTGTACACTACAAAAATAGAAAAGGACAGACAAGACAGAATTTGGATGATTTTGATTATAATATCTTTTTCACTCTACATAATGAACAAGACCATTCGTAGTGGAACTCGTGAAGTTATTTATATGGTGTTCAGAAGATGTTTAGCAGAGTTTCAGGATGGAACACTGCTCGCTGATTTAGAGAATGTTTATAAGAGAACAGCGAATATGACGGGTTAGTTGCAAATGAATATAATATATTTCGTTCTAGTGCTAATATGTTAACTCGTAAAAACTTAAGTAAGTGGAGACTAGCTTTATCTCTTTGCCTTCAGGAAATTTTATGTCTATTTTTAAGAAAGAAAAAAGTCCCATAAATAAAATATATTATCGTTTTATTGCTTTTAGGTAAATCAGAGAGTACAGTACGCCGAATTGTAAAAGAAGGCTCTCAGAATAAAGGAAAATTCTCTACACCAGCAAAAAATAGAAAAGGACGCCCAAAAATAGATTTAGATGATTTCGATAGATGCTATCCGTCAAAAAGTTCAATTCTTTTATAGTGTAAAGAAAGAGGTACCTACAATATCAAAAATACATGCGATGTTGAAAGAAGATATTGGTTATAGTGGTAGTAGAGGACATCTACACAAAATATTAAAATAAATTGGTTTTAAGTATAAAAAATGTCAATCAAACAGGCAAGTTTTAATAGAAAAGCAAAATATTGTCTTGAAAAGGGAAAGTATTTAAAAGCTTTAATGGACAATCGCAATTTACCTGAAGAATTGCAAAAACATATTGTTTATTTAGATGAAAGTTATATCCATTCCACTTGTAAATTAAAAAATGCTGGCAGTCGGCTGATACCAAAGGTGTTTCTGTTGACATATCCAAAGGCAAAAGATGGATTATTATTAATGCAGGCAGTGAACATGGGTTTGTGCCAAACTCTCTTCTTATTTTCAGCGGCACAAACAAACAAGAAGATTATCATTCAGAAATGAATAAAAATAATTTTACGAAATGGGTGAAAGAAAAACTTATTCCAAACTTGGAATATCCATCAATAATTGTTATGGACAATGCTCCATATCATTCAGTTATCTTAAATAAAGCACCTACAACGACTAGCAAAGTTGATGATATTAAGTTATGGCTGTCGGACAACCATATTAATTTTGACCCCACACTCCGAAAACCTATGCTTTTAGAAATAGTAAAAAAAAATAAACCAGAACCGATTTATGAAATTGAGCAATTACTTGGGGAGTACGGACACACAGTGGTAAGGCTACCACCCTACCACTGTGACCTTAACCCAATCGAGCTAATATGGTCTTTAGCAAAACGAAAGGTAGCAGCGTGTAATGTATGGGGAAGAGACATAAAACAATTAACTGAAGAAGCATTTAATACTATAACTGTTTCTGATTGGAAAGCATGCTGTGATCATGTCAAAAATATTGAAAAGGAATATTATGTACAAGGTCAAACTATATATAATAATATGGATGAATTTGTTATACATGTTAATGATGATAGCTCTAGCATGTCTGACTCGGAATCCGAAAATGAAGATTCCACATAATATCTTCCCAGCTCCTCGCGCTATGATCATGTTGAGGACGGGAATGTATCTGGTGTTGAGTATTTAGATTTTGAAATGTTAGATTGACTAAATTTATGTATTATTATTTATTAATTTATGGCTAGACCCATAAAGTCTGTTACTGGCTGTTTACATATTACTTTAAAAAAAAACATTAATTAGACATTCGATCATGAGCTTCCACGAAAAAAATAGACTTCTAGTTCTTTCCCGCCACTATTATGTTTTGGTTTAAATTTTTTTTGTTTTGAAAATGGAGTGGGGCACTAAAGCTAATATGATTGCAATAATTGCACTGTACAAAGTAGGTAAGGAGCCAGCCGCCATTTTTGATAACTGAGTGATATGGAGCATATTGAAAAAGCTTGGGATAGCCGAATGTTTGGGTATCGTTCCATCCAAAGGTACACTGAAATTATATCTGTTGTTGACCGAGAGATATGTGGCCGTCCGCGGTCTATTCGAACAAATCAGGCCGTTAATGCAGTCAAGGCCAGAATTCATTTATATTCCATAAGGAAGAAAATCCTTTCCAGAGAAATGAAAATCCCATCTAAGACACTTTCTCGGATTATCCAACAAGACTTATGTCTAGGGGCTTACCTGAGATACACAGGACGTACCTTAAATCAGGCACTGAAACTAAAAAGAGTCAAAATAAAAAAAACAGCTGGTACTTCGATATGCGGACGAAAAACACAGAAAAATTATCTTTACCGATGAAGACATTTTTACAATTGAAGAGCACTGCAACAAATAAAATGATCGAGTGTATGAACATAGCTCTAAAGAAGCTTTCGAGGTAGTGGCCATAGTTCAGCGAGGCCATCATCGATTTGTGAATCTAAACCATTCTCAAATCCCCTTCAACACACACAAAAAATTGTCAATATCGATCCAGTCGTTTAGGAGGAGTTCTGTGACATACACACGTACATAAGAAATATAAAGATACCTACAAAAAATAAAAATCACTTTCAAGAAAAGAGTTTATTTTCATCGCGTTGCGCGTTGGTAAGAAATTATCATTGCCTATAAATAACAACTTTGATTATATCAAAATCTAAGTACCTATTAAGTTTAGCTCGCAAGTATCAAATAACAATATTCGTAGTATTAGTGTTGTCATGTTAAAGACGACCTTTCAATAATTAAAATCTACTCTTTTTGAACGGACTGTAACTATAGCATCGAAGATATTGTAAACAATATTTTATACTAGTTGACCCGACAGCTGTTGCCTTGTCATTATCGGAAAATATGTTGTCATGGTAACGTGCAATGTTATGTGGCCGAATTGTCAATCCGTTATTTTGCCCTACAGTAGTGTATTTCAAGCCGAGATACCGACTACAGCAATATATAAAAACTTTCTTCCAAGTTTTAGAATAAAGTGAAAATAAAGTGATAGCATGTCGCTTACCTGCCACCATGACGACCATATCAATGAAACAATGCTTTTCGTTATGACACCTTTTTTCCCATTCCAAAGACATGATCCAAATGGCGGTTTATTTTTGGGCGTCAATATTTCAGCATTTTGTTCAATTATTTCTAGGGCCCTGATTTTTTTAGGATTAGTTAAAATGAGTTCTTTATGTTATAGATTTCTTTAGATGACGCGAATGAATTGTAATAAAACTATTTTAGGCTTTAGTTAAATATTTTACAATCCCATTCATCACCAGTCATCTCATTTACCCGTAACCATGGACCATGGTTGCTGCACGGGCGACAACCCCACGCCGTCGGAGATGGCTTCTAGGATTTTGTTATGTTATAGAGGGCAAACGAGCAGGTGGTTTTGACTACCGCCGCCCATAGACATCCGCAAAACTAGGTGTCTGGCAGACGCGTTACCGGCCTATTAAATCTCTATATTAAATCGAAAGATTCATAGAAACCAACTGTGTTATCGCCTGCAGTTGTCGCCCGTCTCTGACTTGTGTCTTATAGTTTCTTAAAATAGTTTTGTTACATTAAGGTCTTTTTGTGATCTATCTGCTCTGATAGCTCAATTACATTAGCTTTTCCAATCACGTTTTTAAATTGAGCCGGGAATACGAAAGTTCAGAGTTTAAAGCTATCAGCAGACAAATACTCCTCCGATTGCAAGAAGATCAAGATATTATTATATATTATCAAGAAAGAAGGTGAGTATCAAAATATTAAGTAACACGAATCTTTCTTTTATTTTAGAAGCTGCATATGATAGCATTATCTGAGTATTTTTTTTGTGACGGTGACGGTTGGAGGAACCCGAGTCGAGCTGCTCTTAGTCTGGCCTCTCCGCCGAGCCTGTTCGGTATTGGTAGCCCTGTCCGGCATAGCCTTGGGGATCACTGAGGCACGCAAGCCCCCCCACCACGACAAGACCATTGAAATCCCGCACGTTGCGCGGACAGGTCATCCTGCCCTCCACTACATAACTGGCAAATCAAACGAGAGAGCGCGAGAGCAAGAAAAAAGCCATCTCTACGTAAGGGTGTTTGTGTTTGAACTCCTTGAAAACGGCAAAACTGTGTTTTTTTAAATACTAGCTTTTCCCCGCGGCTTGGCTCGTGTTGAATTGTGCCTTTTAATAATATCAATGAACATTATACTCAAATAGAACTGCAATAGAATTCCAATATCTGCCACAATAATTATTTTGACGCGTCAAAAAAATATTGTTTTAACAAAACGTATCCTATGTTATTTTTAATACCTCTAGGAATATGTATACATGTTTCATGATGATCGGGTAGTTTTGGCGTGAAAGTGTAACAAATAATATTGACATTTATAATGTAAGTAGGATTCCGTAGATAGAGAATATTATTTCTCTGATTACGTAGGATTTGGTAGATCTGCGCATCTCCGGCAAGTACCTATTTCAACGTTTTATTTCGATATTTCAAGTGACCGCGGGGCGCTGCCAGTATACTAAAATAAAAATAGGAAGCCAATTCCTTACCCGTAGGTCGCGAGAGAAGGTTGACTTACACTTCTTAACATATTAAAATAATTTCTACAACAACTTATTCTAATTGTTATATTTCCTTGAATATAATTATGTGTCAGAGCCGTATGGATTAAGATTTCGCAAAAAAAAGCAAATAGACCAAACAAAATAGGTCAAACCAAAAAGTCGATAATAATAATCATTTGTAGAAATTTACACGTTTATCCCCTTTTTAGAGTCTCGTACGTCAAAAGCTCAAAAGGAAAAATGGAACTCTTCGCATTATTTTGTTGACCGTCTATCAATCTGTGTCTACTGACATACCACTGCGAACCTTGCTAGAGGAGCTGCGGGTCAAGTTGCACGCGGCAAACGATGAAGAATTGTGAAGAGGTGATGGAGTTAGCGCCTCCCCCCGAGGAGACAGACGCTCGGTGTCGCTTCGGTAACGCCGTAGCGGCCATTTGTGCGAGATTGAGTTACTGAGTTACTGCGTTACTGCGTAACACAGAAGTGTCATTTTATAACTAGAAGTATTTATACACTACACTAGCTGTGCCCCACGGTTACACTCGCATCACTGCGGCGTCATCTGTAGGACTGATTTGTGAATGTAATTCATTCTCTAATCCCCTTCAATACACATAAAAACGTGTTTTAGGAGTTCAGTGACATACACACGCACATATTAATATTGTATCTTTTGTGTTGATGATAAATAAAAAAAACGTAAGAAATTATACTATGATGATAATAATAATAATGATGTTGTCCTAGCCGATTTCGGCTACGGCGGCCGTCTGTATAGTCTGTATATTTTTTAAATAACGAGTATCTTATTTCCTTTCTAATATATCTAAAAATATAGCATAGTAGTTTAGTAAGAGGTAGTGCCATACTGCATGCTTGCGTGCAGCCGAATTGGACCGGCACGACCGGGAGAGCACCTCTCGCTTACACGAGACCGGCGTGAAGTGACAGCTGTACTTAGACACTGCATAAAATGCGACAGTACAGGCAGTAGTGTTTATAATGGTTTTTTTTTATTGAATTAATGGACTTTGCAACAATATTATTAAAAAATATTAGCGTTCCGAACTTCTTTACCCATTGACTATAATGTGGCAAATTTCATACTAGGTACTCCGTCCGTGCAATTTTCATAAATATTTATCCGAAGTTTTTGCTTTACGTATTAATATATAGAATTATAGATTATAGATTTTGAAGGCGTACGGGCTGTCAGAAGTAACAAAAAACCTGCTCGTATTACTATTTATTTTCAACATAAAATGAAACTTAAAAATTGGATAAATTAAAACTGTCGTTAAAATGAAAAAGAAAAGTTAACTTGGTATGGTAATACTGAATCACCCTACTAATATATAAATGCGAAAGTTTGTATGTTTGTTTGTTTGTTCATTACTCCTTCACGCAAAAACTGCTAAACAGATTTTCATCAAATTTGGCACACACATGGAAGGTACATAACTTGGATTAACACGTAGGATAGTTTTTATCCCGAAAAAATGTTCCTATGGGATGCCATGGCATGATGTTCTATTTTCCACGGGATCGAAATTTACTCGTGTGAAACGGCGAGGCGCAGCTAGCATATTATATTTTTATTCAGTAGAAAAAACCCTTCAATATATTTTAGTGTTTACACACAAATACACTCGTAACAAGTTGATATGTAGGTACGTTAGTACCCGCATTTAATGATGTTTCTTAGTCGTCAGTTAATGATTGTAATCATTTTCATATTTTTTTGTTTGTAATTAATCTCATGTTAATAAAGAAATTTCTATCTAAATTTCTATCTTAAAAACCGTATCGTTCACAGTACCACGACACACCACAGTACCTTTCACAGATTCTAAAACTTTACAATAGTTGGGATTGATAAATCGATAAATAATCATTAATTAATGGAAAATAATTAAAGTTACATTATAACCCCTCCGAATATGCTGCCACCTTGCCTTGCGTGCCCCCAAGGTTATGCCGGACAGGGCTACCCATACCGGACAGGCTGAGGGAGAGAGGCCAGGCTAAGAGCATCTCAGCCGGGAGATCCTCCACCCGTTCATCTGGATCAGCAGATGGCGATGTGGAACAGGACAGAAGAACAAATTGCGCAAGTCGTATGCGGCATTTGTTCAAACAAATCGGTGGCGTGCTCCTTTGGAGTGTTGGGGCCAGTGCAGGGGTCACGATGGGAACCCGACCCGCTGACAGTGATGAACAACTGGCGGATCTTTGGCCACTGGTGGAGTGCTCTCTTGGAGTATTGGGGTCAGGGTGGGAACCTTACCCCATAGCACGGTTCCGACGTCGTAGTAGGGACTGTTCAAAGGCAGCCGTACAGTCACCAAGAAGGAGAAGTCTGGCCTTTTCGCCGAGTCCTGCCTGTTACCGGAGGGATCTTATTACTTGTAGATCCGGGAATCTCGAAACAAAGCGGCTAAAGGCACTCGCAGGGATTTGGATGCTGGGGCAATCCAGTTGCCGCGCCCGACTCTGTACCCGGTAGAGCCACCCGGACTCCTGGGTAGCGTACGGAAAGGGATTTCACTACGTTACCAAAAAAAAGGTTGCAGGATAAGAAACTAGTTAACAAATCACTAATAGATTTAAAGTAGCATTCTGTTTTGTATGTAATGTATTCTTATCTCTTAGTAACGAACTCTTTGTAAAATAATGAATGCACAACGAGCATGAATTAGAATTCAGAGTGCTATGAGCAATAGCAAAAATCCAAATGAAAAAATCCTATGCCATTTTTATGTCGTATGTTTCTAAATAAGCCAGAAAATAATAATGAAGGCAAATAGCACAAAGACGTTACACGTACAAAGTATTCCAAAGAGCGTACGACGCACGTGTGCATGTGTGCAGAGTAGAGATAATGGGGAAATATAGAGAGAGCTAATTAGGCTGCCTTGTTACTGTCTCCCGAGCTCATTTTATATGCTTCTTGAATATAAGTAGTGCTTACAGTCTATACAATTCTATGTTGTAGCCTCGTCATTATATCTCGTTGCGATTTGTGAAAAATTACTTTGGAAATTAGGGAAGGAGAATTGTTATTAAGGGACACTTTTATTTCAAACCAGTCATCTCAGTGTAGCATTAATGAAATTAGATGCTGTCATTTGATTAAGGGTCGTCAACCTTTAGCTATCAATTTGAAAATTTATCATCGTCATCATCCTATTGCAGTTCACTGTTGGACATAGGTCTCTCCCACGCCAATTTGAAGACTGAAATTAATTAATTATAAATAGAATTAATCACCGAAATCAATTTCTATATCCAATTATGGTCCGGTATTCAAATATTAATCCGCTTGGATTTAAATAATAATGACTTGTTTAGGAAGATTAATCTAAAATATTGAATAATTTCTGTACATCTGCATAAAGGCGTTCTTTGGCTCTTTCTTGTAATAGAAGACTCATAAAGTCTTTTATATATTATGTATGTGTGAATATATGTATCTATGAATATATGTATGTTTATATGTATGTATAGATTTAACGTATATGACGTGTAATATTATATTGGATATTTATTAGTATATTCTTTTCTTTTATACAGATATAAGTTATTGTGCACTGCCTCATATTTAAGTTAAGTTTATTTTCCTATATGTACTGGTTGCCTGGGAGAAATTACTGCATTGTAGTAAGGCCGGTTTTTCGAACATTTATGTATTCAATTGTTCTTTTGTATTGTTAAAATTTTGTATTGTACAAAATAAAGAATATTTTATTCATTCATTCATTCAAAGTCCATGCATGATAGTGATTATATGATTTTTTATAGAAAAAACATTTAAATAATTGACCATTAGTCCAAGTTTTTAGTTATCTCAAATTGAATTTCTATTCTAATGCATACGTTATAAAACGGGAAAATTGTGCGAAATAAAAATTGTGTATTGACTTGCTGCTGTGATATTTTTAGTTATTTTTTTATGTATCGATGCCTCAACGTATAATGTTCTCTTAGGCTTGATGACTTTTTGTAATCAATCAACTCCGCAGACTTATTGATCGACAGTACAGTCTCGAATCGACCTACAAAAAGTCTGCATTCCATGGTGTTCTTAAGGTAACATGTGGTCAAGATTATAATTGATTATAATTGATGATGCCTTGAGTGCGTAGTGTTGATAAAGTAATCAATTTATATGTTCCGCAGTTGGCATTCG
>LUGF01000889.1:141957-152915 GCA_001625245.1 Calycopis cecrops
TTTTCCTATATGTACTGGTTTCCTGGGAGAAATTACTGCATTGTAGTAAGGCCGCTTTTGTGGACATTTATGTATTTAATTGTTGTTTTGTATTGTTAAAATTTTGTATTGTACACAATAAAGAATATTTTATTCATTCATTCATTCAAAGTCCATGCATGATAGTGATTATATGATTTTTTATAGAAAAAACAATTAAATAATTGACCATTAGTCCAAGTTTTTAGTTATCTCAAATTGAATTTCTATTCTAATGTATACGTTATAAAACGGGAAAATTGTGCGAAATAAAAATTGTGTATTGACTTGCTGCTGTGATATTTTTAGTTATTTTTTTATGTATCGATGCCTCAACGTATAATGTTCTCTTGGGCTTGATGACTTTTTGTAATCAATCAACTCCGCAGACTTATTGATCGACAGTACAGTCTCGAATCGACCTACAAAAAGTCTGCAGTCCATGGTGTTCTTAAGGTAACATGTGGTCAAGATTATAATTGATTATAATTGATGATGCCTTGAGTGCGTAGTGTTGATAAAGTAATCAATTTATATGTTCCGCAGTTGGCATTCGCGGTAAGTGTTATCTCGAATAAACTTAGTGAAGAAAGGTAAATGATTTGAATTTTCATCTTAAGTGTGAAAGTATGTTTATAGTCAAACACACGTAAAAATTCGATTTTTCTTACTGTAATTGTTACTGTAATACGTGATTACTGTAAAATATCTAAAATGTGGCGCTTGTATAATAACTCAACAAAACAGGATAAAATTCGTTTAAGGAGCTTCATATTTATTGAACAAGCTCATAATACTGTTGCGGTTATTTACACTGTTATAAAAACAATTAGAATAGATCATGAGATTCATGTGATTTCATAAAGTTGATTCTTTAATCTTCCTAATACTTACTTACTTACTACCAGAGACGAAACAAAATGACTTCTTTACAATCTTTCCTAAATTCCATATAAATAATGGACCATTAACGGTACAATAAACTTCAGATGGGCTCAAGTAACCCAATTACATTAAGTTGGCCGCTTAAACCTTAACGAGCTTAATAAGAATTACACTTATTTTCTTTATTTTCCATTACAATAGTGAGATTAATTATAGACGTATAAAGTGTGGAGGTTTCTTTAATATAAATGTAGTAATTGTTTAAACACGATCTGTGCCTGTACTCGCATGCCAATAGAAGAGCAAATTCTTCTATTTATTAGTAGCCGCTCTGGTTAATAAAGAGAGGGGAAACGAGTATTTGTGATCCCCAAGGCTATACTGGGCAGAGCTACCCATAACGGAAAGACTTGGGGGAGAGGGGACTTTGGCTGCGTCCTGGACGGCAGCGTTTAAAGGAGGGGGTGCGGGTGGTGCGGGCCGCACGGTGTTCGCGACGCCAGGCGGCCATGCAATTCACCAAGACGCGTTCGACGCTTTAGACACTGTAGATATTTAGACGCTTAAGAGTCTAAGAGCAGCTCAGCTAGAGGGTGCCCCACCCGTCCCTCTGAATCAGCCGGACAGTCCCCAAGAAGTCTGGCCTTTTCGCCGAGGCCAGCCTTTTCGCCGAGGGCGAGTCGCTGGAGGCATCATGTTGCTTGTAGATCCGCGACCCTCTAATTATAGCAGCTGAAGGCAAGGGCTTAGTCTATACGGGCAACCGAATTCCTAAGCCCAACACTGTACCCAGTTAAGCCACCCGGGCTCCTAGGTAACATACGTAAAAGTATTGCCCTGCCTTACCAAAAAAAAGATAGCGCCGTAAGAGGTAGTGATACGCTACATGCATGCATACAGCCGAATTGCGCCGGCACGTACCGGGGAGGTACCTCTCGTTTACATGACACCGGCGTAAAGTTACAGCTTTGCTGTCGCGTTTCGTGCGGTGTTTAAGTTGCTGGCGGCCTATGTAGGAGGGAAAAGGATAGAGGGCAACGGATCTGTACAGCCTTTGTGTAGATGTCTATAGGCGTTAGTGATCATGAAATTGACTACTCGTTTTCCCTTATACTATAAAAAACGAATAAATAAAGAAGATTCCTACTGCTTGTTTACCGGCTTTAACAAAAATCTTTGGTTTATTGTTTTATCGATGATTCCAAAGATATTTAACTTCAAAAAGATATAATGAGCGCACCATTGATTTCATTTTGTGGTCGGCAAATATTTAAGTTGCCCACGGAGACCGTTTTCAGTTGGTAGTGCGGTCTTTATACCTTGAACAGCCCTAGTTAATATAACTTTGTGAGACCGCATGTCGGTGATTAATAATACAAACTTTGGTAACAGACTTGGCTGTCTCGTTTCATTAGATGGAAATGTACTTTGAAGTTCTGGTTTCAACTTGCGTAAGTTATATTGTAACAGTTTGTAATATTTTTTTTATGGCTTTTACTGAGCTGCTTGCTGTCTTTTAAATATAAATCCGAACAACAAATTAATTTAGAAATTAATATTAAAAACTCAACTGTTAGTTTTCAAATTTCTTTAATAAATCAAGGAGAATCATTATACTCAATCATATATTATCAAGTTACGAAAACATCAAATTATATGTAAAATAGACAACCTCTTTTTGGTGTCGGTTAAAAAAGAAACTAAAATGCACATACCACTTCCACGAGTCCAACACGTGCGCCTCGTATTACCGATTTGTATGATTCCCACCCTCGATATTTTATAGATTTTAATTTCTATGTTTTATGTTGTGACAACATCTCGGAGGGCGATGCGTGTGCCAGCTCGCGCGTTTAAGAGCAGGTTTTATAGCTGTGTGGTACTGTTTCAACTGCTAAACTTGCTATTACCACAAAATTGAAGATGGCGGAATGGAATATGGAGAAAATAGTAGCACAATTAGATGTAGTTGTCTCGTAAAATATATTGCACTCTGCATTTTGGCCAAATCTGGTTAACATGATGGTGGTACCTCTCACTCGTGTAACACCGGCGTAAAATTACAGCTATTCTGTTATCTTTTAAAATACAGGAGTTGTGGAAGAGTGAAGCGAAGGAGAGCAATACTCATGCTATATCTCGCAAATGTCGTCGTCCATAGACTGACTGCTAATTTCTTGTCTTCTCATCAAATTATAATTAAACCCAATCTAGAGATCTTTTATCACTTATTATGCACTTGCATACCCTAATTTACAATGACGTGCATAGAAACGGTGTAGGAATTAATAAGAATGAAAATAAAAGATATTCATTCAAAATATGATAATGAGTCTAAAAGAATATCCGGTAGGTCCATTCCTATTTTGCAAATAGAGGTCTTATCATACATATATAATATTATTATAACAATTGAAAGTTTTTCAGAGCCTCAAAATCTCTCAATGACACCTATCACAATAAGATCCGATATTATTACCCTATCTTTATTTGCACAAACGACGACAACTCATAGTGCGACTTTATTACTTCGAACATAATAATCCTGACGCCATAAGCTGTTATTATATAAAGGGGCAGAAAGTTCCGGCCACCCGACGCATATTATCTTAACACGTTTCATTTCTGGTGTGATATCGCTTCAACTTAGTTTTACGAGTCTGTCGTAAATCGAGAATACGTCTACAGGAGTACCTTCGTTATCTCCCTTTTCATTGTCTTCAATATCTGACTGTGACATTTTTATCCTAATAGTTTATGTCAGATACAGTTTTACTGGAAAATCAAAGAATCCTACTTTTGTAAAAATGGGTCTTCAATAACATTTATATAACATATATGAAATAGATAAACTTTTCTAATTTTGAAAATAATTTTGTCCTATATTCCACGTTTAGCTTTTTGAAAATTGATGTAAGGGCATATATATTTTCACGGCAAAATTAACCGGACCGTTTTTTAAAATTTACGACCTAGGTTTTGACTATCTGTAAATCAAAACAACTCGAAAAAATATTATGTTACTTTTCCCATTCTTCTATTTTTAGAGGTTTATATTTGTCATACGTTGTAGCGTGCTATGAACGACATATTTTCATAGCATTTCTTTAAGATTCATTTAGAACAAAATCATCTTGTATTTCTTGAAAAAAAAAACAGAAAATTTAAATTAAAAAAACCTCTGCGGCTGTCCGTACAAACAGTACTTATAAAATATGCTGCTGGAGGTTTATACATAAATGAGTAGTATTTAAACGATGATTATGATATTAATTATATTACGACATTATGACGTGTAGTCAATTGAGAGGTATATAACCACTCTTTGATTATATACTTCTCAATTACGTCATTTTATTTGAGTTTACGTATTTTTTATCCAGTCCCGATCATATTTACTCTATCGTCTGCCCACCTTGAATTGATGTCGATCTGCCCCCAGAGCAATACTCTTCTTTCCTTCACTCTTTTATTGTCTTTGACCATCTGATGTCTTGCCGCCTTACAAGATATCCCGGCCATCTCCACTTTATTTATTTTAGCCCCACGTTGCTAACCCCACGTGTATAGCGTCCGCCGAGGTCAGTTGCATCATAAAATAGACTATATTTTGACAGTATTAAAATTAAAAGCTTATTGAATTTGATATTTTATTCATATGATTTTTTAAGTCATTATGTAGTGAAAAAATAATAATCAATTTTAAAATCTATTTTTAAAAATATTTATTTTTATTCATAAGTCACGTGACACGAAAGGACGAAACATGCGTGAGCCAACCAATCATAGAGGCCGCATTCCGAAATCTAACGATACTACTAGTTGATTACTTTAAAATGCAACTTATTTTTTCTGTATTCTGTAATATGCACAGTAAAGTATATTTTATTCATTCATGGTACTAGTCACTTGTCAAATTTCTAGCTCAACTTATGGATTTTTCAATCGACAACAACAACAAAAAAGTTCTAAATAGTAGGCTGGCAGTGATTTTCGGAACGCTACAAAGCTATACGTCGTTTTCGCGGGTTTTATAAATTATGAATCTTGAATTTGAAAAATTGAGATACTTATCAAAATTAAAAAAAAATTGTATAAGTTCGTTGATCACTGATAAACATTATGTAGTCGTTTTTGAAAACTTGTCAAATAGCCTGTTGTAGGTCAGCAATAAATAAGACTTTAGTGAAAGTTCTTTATTCGTATTATGGAATGTTTAGATTATCTACACATTTCCTTTGTGATTCATGATGCAAGCTACAAAACTATGAATTTTTAATGTATTAAGCGGCTGAAATATTCAAAGCTACTCATATTCAAAATGCCACGTGCATAATTTATATAATGATGACATTTCCTCGAGGCTTCTGCTGGAGTATTTATATGAAATATATGCATTTGAAATTTATAATCACAACATGAATGGCCAAAAATAATAATATTAAGATTTGAACAATTTGGTTGTTGTGTGATGACTAATGCTACAAATTATGAAAGTTTATTATGAATTTTAGTACAAAATGGTGCCATTATGAATTGTGCGTTAAGTAGTATCAGCTGCACCCCAGAAAATACTGTCGTGGTGGCGGGCTTGCATGCCTCTGTGATCCCTAAAGCTATGACGGATAGGACTACCCATATCGGACAGGCTTGGGGGAGAGGCCAGACAAAGCTCAGTTGGGAGGTCCTCCACCCGTCCCTCTGAATCACATATCAACATAATATGGCGGTGTGGATTAGGACGACTGGCGGACTGTCCGAATTGTCCGTTTCGGACAAATCGAAGGCGTGCTCCTTTTGAGTAATAAGGCCAGGGGTCCGGATTAGAACCTGACCCCATTGCCTATTGCACATTGATGGCAGAGCGAGAACACGTAAGTTTAACACCGCCAACTTCTTAACTTTGGATTTTTCAATTTATAATAAGAGTCGGTAACTATTATTGGAAATTGAAAAATCCCAATAACACTTTTTTGGCCCGACCCGGGAGAGACTACGGCTGTGTGTTAAACATGCTTACAACGAGACATCCAGACAGTCATCAGCATTAAAAGTATGCACGTACTTATAGACGCATATTAAAATAAAATCAATAAACATATTAAGGTAAGTACATTCGTGCGTTTGTTTTACGATGGACATTCAATAAATTAAGTTAATTGTTTGTTGCGTCAAAATAAGCAATCAGCTAATGAATTTGATTAGTTTTAACCAATAATATTATTAACTGCATCATATACAATATCAAACTTTGTGTCATTATTGCTTGAAGGCAGATCTACTTCATGTTACTAATAAAAATCTGTATCTAATTCCACTAATACACACCTTAAAATGTCGAACAAAATAATTAAAATGTGCATAGTCTTAGAGAATATATTTTGTGTATACAGAAACTTATTAGAAACTAGGAAGAGTCGTATTATAGTTTCTTTGAGATTTTTTTTAGAGTTTGTCATAATTTTCTACTGTGTCCACTTATATTGGTACGCATTGCCGTTAAAAGATTGCAAGTCACAAATGATTTACTACTTTCTAAACTTAGGCAATTCTTTCGTTATAATCATTTCGGCGCCGTGCAAATCCAAAGAGCTTTCATATCTCATTAGTTTCATAGAAAGAAACAATTGTCGACTGGAAAATGACGAAATTTATAGTGAAAATTTTAAAATAAAATTTCGACGCGTGATCTTTATTTTATTTCTCGTTCTCATTTTTCCATTCTTGATAGCTTACGCTCAATACATTGAAATGAAATTTAAAAGTCCATACGTTTATGTCATATATTCTATTGGCGTTTCAATCTGCAATATACGTTATGTAATAGAATATGTTGTTTTATATACTTTCTTATTTGCTATATCGGAACAGATAAAATTTATTACCCGAAAATTGGATAAGCAAACCAATGCTGTGACCACTATAAATGTAAATGAAAACAGCGTACATGAAATAGATTACACACAAAACCTCGAAGAGTGTAAGATTCTTTACATGAACATCAAAGAATGTTTAAAATTAGTATACGTGATATTTGCTTTTCTGGTGAGTACCTAAGAAGTTGTTCAAGACATTTTCGGATAGATTAGTATTATAATATATAGTTTAATTTTAATGTACATTTATTTAGTTATTTCATTCACTTCAATTAATTTCATTACCTTCATACGTTTAACTTTTTGTGTTGGGCTGACTTTGCCAAACTGTTTGGGCCATTTTTTAAAATAATAATTTGTTTAACTTTCAGTTTACCGTTATGTTGGCAACAGTGGCGGTTTATTTCGTAGTAGTTGTTTATGATATCACATTTGAAGGTGTGAAAGTAAGTTTAAGTTAATTATTTATATTAAGCTATAAGGTAATGAGATGCACTAAATAATACGGTAAAGCCTCTCGCTGCTGTTAAGCTGAATTGCTCAATAGTTTCTTATATTTTAATCGTCTCTTAAAAAGTTAATTTTAATAAACCTAACCATCAATAACATAATCCATTTTTTTTAAATTGGGTAATCTTCATGGATACTCAGCCGTCCGGGGGAGCAGCCCCGAGACGGCCACAGGGGACAGTTAGGACGGCAACGACACGCCGCATCTCCTCTACTGCGGCCTCACCGCCAGCGTGCCCCTCCGTTCGATCGCGGGAGACGGGGCGCACGGAAACGACGCACCAAGATACCTCTCCTCACGCGACCCCTCCTGGCTGCAGAGGCCAGGAAACGGACTGTCGGTCACATCCAGAGCGTGCCCTTGGCCAATCGCGCTCCTGGGACCCGCCTTGGCTTCACCGTAGTGGTCCAAGCCACGGTTACTAAGCTCCCTCACTACGTCGAGGGGGAACATTATACAATGTAGTTTTATAGCAGTCAAACAACGTTCATTGCTTATTCATAAATAACTATCGACACCCGTAAAGCACACAATCACATTATAAGAAGTTGTGTTAGTGAATACTTCATTAAATTAACAGTCTGTATACATGAAAAGGATAATTCCCGCTTTTATATTTTAACATGTAAATATTCTCCAAATTCTTGCAAAAAAAACGAATTACTTCCGTAGATATTGTGTGAGAAATGAGAATCCATTTTCCATTGCATAATAATCGTGTATTTAGTTTTCTTTCAAATTACATTTTTTTTTTAGTTTCACATCAATGTACTATATAATATGTTTAATGGTTTCTTCGTGATTATAAATACTAAATTTATAAATTAAATAGGATTATTATTAAATAGGAGTCTGTTTTAGATGCACGTAACGGGGCTATTCATACTAATTACATGTTTGAGGTTTCTGTTCTTCTTTGTGCCTCTGTACAAAATCTCAAAAATAGCACAGACCGCACAAGACAGCGTCGACGCTCTTCGACGACATATTGCTCATCAATTGATCGCATTGCCCCTTGGTAAATAGATTCCTTTGTTATTACGATAAAATAAACCTTATTTGACATATAAATAAAAACCTGGCTGCATCATATGAAATAAAAAAGTCAACCACCAGTTTGCTTTTGATACAAAAACAATAACCTGGAAGGTAGTAAACCCGTTTTTGAAGCGAATGTATGAAGTAATTGTATGTATGTATGTACATTTTTATTTCGACGCTACCGCCTGAACGGATGGATTGACTGATTATTCTATTGAGATATAGTTAAAATCGTCGTCTTCATTAAACAACGATACAGCACTAAATTAAAATATTATATTAAACAGAATATCTTATGATTTCATGTTGCATGCAGTTGTCTTTGTAAGTTTAGTGTTCTGTCATTCATATTGATTTTTTCAACAGACGACAAGAATATAAAAGCTACTAGAAAATTTCTACGCCTGGTTCGTCCTCTCAAAATCAAAGCATCGGGCTCCATCAACATTGACATGGCGCTGATCCCCAAAATAATAATGTTCTTTACCACTTACGCAGTCACTGCTCTGCAGTTTAATAACGTTATTTAATTTAAATAAAGGTGTTTTAGTGCCCTACGAGTCCTACGAATAAAAATAGTTGGAATTATGTACGCACGTCATCACGTCATACATCTTTGTGGCAATAATGTCAAAAATAAATTGAACTGAGAACTTCTTAAAATGCCAATGATGTTGTCTTATCTGTGGTTTTAGTATCTCTGCGAGTGCTTGTGCATCATAAAATAAAACGCGCCATCCTACTAGTATTATAAATGCGAAAGTTTGTATGTAGGTTACCTTCACGCAAAAACTGCTGAACCGATTTTCATGATATTTGGCACACACATAGAGAGTAACTTGGATTAACACATAGGAGGATGAGGAGTTTTTATCCCGAAGAAATTTTACTATAATCACATAGAATATAGAATATGCCATGGAATTCACATACATACATATAATACATATTTTCCACGGGATCGAAAAATAGGCAGGTAAAGCCGCGGGGAGCAAGTACTAAAAAATATAATATCAATAAATGCGAAAGTTCGTTACACATAATATTTTTGTTTAAATTTTGTTTAAATTTGGTAAAAATGCAGAATATAATATGGAATAACAAAAACAATATAAAAAAAAGGTTTCCTTAGATTTAAAGTGTCATTTTTCCTATATTACATAGGTTACAGTCATGTGAGCTATATTGTGCTATGCAAGGTTAATAAATCCGAGAGGCATTAAATGAAACCACATATTTATTGTATGATTTTCAGGCTACACAACAAAAATCAGACCAATCAAAGCAACAGTCACAGGAATTATTTAAAGTTTTTTCTCACTTCGTACACGCTGACTAGCGTCATTTACCCCGTGCGAGGTAACCACTCTCTGTTGCCGCCAGTACAAAGCATGTTCAATTTTTTTCGCTATTTAACTGGTTTGAAAAAAATTTATTCATATACTTGTTTTTAATAGTTTCGGATTAACAGCAGCCACTTATAGTATACGTAGTTTCATTTAGTGCATCTCGGTTTTATCAACCATAAATAGCACAATACAAAAAGAAAACACAAGAAAGTGTTTGATGTAGGAGAACATTTCTAGTTACTAAAAGTTGCTTGTTTTATGAGATGTTATATCAATAAATAAATTATAAATATTTTTTTTTATTTTTTACTATTATTAGTAGTATTAGTAGTTTTGAGGAATAAGTGACGACTTGGCTTCAAACAGGATATGATGACAAAAATGGTTTAAAATTCTTCAAACTCACAGTGATCATTTTAATTGAATTGAACCTGATTCCTCAAAACTACAGGCTGTTCCTTCCTTCCGTAGCCAAACACCAAAAACAAAACCCTTATACATTCATCATGTCTGTCTGTCCGTCTGTCCATCCATCCGTATGTCACAGTATTTTTTTCCGAAACTATGAAATGAATGAATGAATGATTATTCTTTATTGTGCACTTTATACAAAAATGAAACAAACCTAAGAAACAGAACAAAAATTAGTAAAGATACACAAAACTATTTACACTACGTAGTTGAAACTTTGTAGATTTATATATTCTATGAACTGCTATACGAAATTTGAACAAAAATACACAAATTAAAAAAATAAAGGGGGCACTCCATACATAGAACTGAAATAAAAATATATTTTTTCATCCAACCTGTGTGTGAGGGGTGTTAATGAATAACTCTTCAAAAATTACATTAAGGTTACTAAAATCATGTTTCATCAAATCAATTCTTTGAAAGATAGGCGCTTCCAAAGTGGAAAAATTAGAGTCCCCTCCCCTCTAACTTTTAAAATAAGAGAGTGAAAAATCTAAAAAAGATACTTTTAATCTATTAAAATGTTCAGTCAATGTATTGTCAAATATGTGATGTCCTCTGAGAGGACATTAGACAGATTAGCTGACTGTAATTCTCAATGGAAACTTTCAACGAAAATTTGTTTGTGCGAGATACCATTATTACTTTTAAGGAATGAAACATTTACAAAAAACTCGTATATAACTTTGTCGTTCATACAAACGCAATGAAAACCAAGTTATATTATTTTCTAATAAAAATTTTGCAGAGACACCAATAGCCTTCGTTGGTACAGAACCCTCGGTGGGCGAGTCCGACTCGTAC
>LUGF01000909.1:27291-40761 GCA_001625245.1 Calycopis cecrops
GGGTATTAAAACACTTGTTAACTATTTTGAAACTCGCTATCGCTCGTTTCAAAAATTCCACTCGTGTTTTAATACCCTTCATTATATGACAGTTGCATAAACTACTATTTTAATTATAACGAATATAAAAAAAATAAAAATAGTTTTGTTATATAACTAATATATGATCTTTCCATTAACGACGAAAAAAAAATAATTCAATAACCCAATTACAGAAAATTTTCTGTAATTCAATATTAGATTTGTACTTTATATTATTTAAAGATCTTAGTTCGTTCATGATTGCTCCTTTGAAATACGATTTTAAGTTTAATATGGATTCAGTCACGTTTCACAATTAAATTTGAAACTTCCAGTTTTTGGATACTTAATAGAACAGCAAGATTAAACAAGTCTACTTAATTACAGCTGATCGTTAGACAACTTTTAATTTCGTAAAATCAAATCATTTAATAGGTTGGAACATTGAACGTATTATTATATTTTAAAATAACTTTACTTACAACAGCTTTTTTGAAGTAAAACTTCTAAAAGCGTGCTTGACGTAGCGAGTAAGCTGGCGAGATCGTTACAAAAATCACACATCGGACGAGGCCAAGGGAAGTTGTCATTCAAATTCAAAATTCAAATTCGATTTAAGTGAAACTTGTTTGTATTTAGAAAATATATATCATATGACATGTTGTTATTGTACCTAACTACGGTAATGAATTTGTGTATGAAATTAATAATCAAGATTTACTTTAGTTGTGTGGTCTAAAGCACACACTTTTTTTTTAAGACCCTTTACCAGCTACTAAACGGGTGATCGGAAAATATATATCGTGAATGAACAACGATACCTCAAAATTGGCGGATAGTCACTAAAGCAAACTCTTTTCTTTATTTTGTAATAAGTGTACATATTAGAGTAAAAATGTGCATGCATTTTTTAAAAAATACATTTAAAATATTTAAAGACTCAACTTTTAATGTTAACTTAGTAGTTTTTTTTATGATGTAAGGGGGCAAACAAGCAGTCGGAGCCAATTTCATAACTACCGACGACCATAGTCATCCGCATAGAGGTGCGCTGCCCTCCTTTCTTCTCCTACCTCCATGGGCCACCGGCTATTTACACACCGCACGAAACGCGACAATAAAACTGTCACTTTACGCTGGTTTCGTGTGAGCGAGAGTGACCTCTCCGGTCGTGCCGGCCCAATTCGTCTGCATGCAAGCTGTGCGGCACTACCGTTGTGGTGGTGGAATTGAACTAAAATTGAATTAAATTTTTATTAATAAAAATTATTACTTTAACCGGGGGTAACTCACGCAAAGTTCAATAGTATCAATAAAATTTGCAGAAAACTCACCCAGAATGTTCGATTGTAGTTAGTTCTACAAACATTAACCATCAAACGCCACAAACCTAATTTCTTAACAATCATCCGTGCACAGTTTCACATATTGCATATTTGACTTATTGCACTGAAACTAGATAAGAAATCCATATTTCACATCAGAAAATCAATATGACATTATTCAGTTTTCATGTTTTTATAATATAAATCCTTATTAAAATAAAGTATTTTACTCTCAAGATAATTTTAATTAGACATTTTATTTGTGTTTACTCTCTATACCCGTCGATTTTATCAGTACAGATATTAGACATCGGCAAGCATACCGATGTCCAATGTCACTTCAGACATCACTTCAGTCATCCACTGTACTAAGGTAGTTTTAGAGTAATGGATTAAATAAAATTACAAAATCACTTACGTAGGAACGTAGTTATTCCTGTAACGTTGAAGTATTTCAGAAAGTTCGTTAAAGTGGTACCGCTAAGTTTTCTAACTAAGCGAATGTAGTTTATGTTATGACTTAATAAACTTGAAACTGCTAAGCACCTTTAACATCATAACGGCATAAGCGAAGGTTTTAACGTTACATTGTTAAGCTGAGCGCTTATTGTAAGTGTGTACAAATCTTGTTAATAAATTATTCTCTCCATTCCGCTGGCGGACTATCTAAGAAAATTTTGCGTCTATTATACAAAGAACACTTAATATGACATGAAGGATCGTGTGTGTCTTTTGAAAGGCCATTATAATCCTAGGGACTACGATTTCATTTGAAAGCAAAATAAAATAGGACATTTCGTGTAAGATTTTCAGATTTGTTGACATACCTACTACATATTGTCATAATGCGATCGGAACACAATAGGAAAATTTCTCGTAAGGAAAATAAACCAGATAGTAGGTAATGTAGAGGAACATTTTCGATTCCATTATACTTTTGTCACTTAATAGAATACAACGACAATAGCAATGTAAATAATTAACGTTGAAGTACCTGCATAATTAGATTGAAAGAAGGATAATTCGGCAAAAGGTAGTCTTTTATCGAAAATTTCTTTCTTTTACACCTTGAACAAATGTATTGTACATCTGTATATCAGATAGGGCAGTATTGCGTTATAACTTTTTACCTTACATTTTATGGCTTGGAGGAGTTAACAAGCAGACTAAGCCATGGTCATGACTGTCTACGCCAATAGACATCCGCATAGAGGGGGACATATGCGCTTTCCTCCTTTATCTTCCCACCTCTATGGGCTACCGGCTACTCACACACCGCGTCCGTCTCGTGCGAAGCCAGAGGTACCTCCCCGATCGTGCCCAATTCGGCTGCAAGCAAGCATGAAGTGTGGCACTACCTGTTACAAAATTGCTTTACACATATTATAAAAAAAAATAGTATTATAAAAAGTAAAAATTTGCGAAAATCTCGTGTTCACTTTTAAACAAGTACATTGTGGATACAAATTTTACATGCACAAACAACTTTGTTTGGGTCTTAACCAAACGTTGTATATGAAGGGTACTCTGTGTTTATGTTGCGAATTGTTCACGAAGAATATGTGGGGGCAGATTGAACGATATTACCTGTGGTTGTGGACTTACAGACTTTTGCGCTATTCTTAGAAGTGAAGTATAACTCCTTTACCTTTTCTTAATTAAGAGTTTCTGTGTGGTAGTATTATCATATAGCAGGACAACATATACATTATGTTGTCCTGCTTCGTATAGTGTGCAAGTCACTTTTCCAATTTTCTGAAGGAGAGAGAAACTCATCTGTGTTAACTCTATGCTAATATTATATTGAATCCTAGCTAAAGTAGCTATTCCTAAACTGATCTAAATATTCATAATATGTCTTTTTATGGTTTTAAAATATACTAAATTACTATGTAGTATAACAAATAATGCAGGATTGGAATGAATTTCCAATTCGTAACCGACGTTAAAAATTTTAAAACAAAATTTACTCTCTCGTAAAAAACGGCATGAAAGCAGTTAAATAAATAAAACAGAATATGATTTTGAAAACGATACAAAATGCTATATGAATTATATATGTATTGTATTGTACTAAACATTCGGGTATTTAGAAATTTATAATATTATTAAATTTCAGAAATACCTGACTTTGATACCAGTTATTTAATTGTTTTAAATCTGTTATGACTTTATTATTTGTAGAAAATTTATTAGACACACTTATGTGACTAATAAAAATTATTCTATATACCTTGAAATATCCTTCACCACACACAAAGGTGAAAATCGTTTATTAACAGAAATTTATTGAAAGATTATGTAAAATATTATATTTGTTCACATTTAATTTTTGTCAAGTTTAAATTTCTTCGAAAGCTTTTCCTTAGCCGCCTCTTATAAGTTTTGTCAGCGTGATAAATTGTAAATATTTCCACGATGCTTTTCCCTAAGCGCATGCTAGCCGAGGAAAATGGTGGACATAATTTTTCATATTTAAAAATGTGTTCAAAATATTTTGTTTAAGTGAATAAGCAAAATGTTTGAGCACGTTGAGATGAGTCATAAACTTAAGTGACTTAATAAATTTAAACAAATATGCTGATGTATAAGTAGCGCAGTGTGTCGTTACGTTATATGAAAATGTTGGCATGAGTTTTTGAGAGCATAAAAGTAAGACCGTTTTATAGAATATGAAGGGCGTAATGCTAGACAAAATAATAAGAATGTAGGTATGTGCAGCAACATGTAATAGGACAGTTAGCATACATTTTACGATAATCAAATTAGAATATTTTTTAAAAAAAAAAGTGAAACAAAGATATAAGTGCAATGTGCACTTGAATTAATATAAATTTCTAAAGTTAGAGGATAGAAAATTATATATTTGAAGATGAAAATCTATTATTATAAAAAATAATCTTTAAATTTCTTTTCATTTTTGAGTTTTATTTTATATTTATAATACTAGAACAAGGGAAATAATAATTAAAAATGAAAAGAATAAATATATTATATAATTATCGGAAAATTATAATTATATAAGTAGATGTTACTCGCCAACATCAGCTAAATAATTACTGCTTCTGCTGACGAGTCACTTGGAATTCCTTCAGGAGTAACAGCGTATGTATTCATAATTAATATCTTAGTTAACGTCTAGTAGTCTATTTGGTAAAATGACACTCATGAGAAAATAAAATACGTTATCAGTTTATAATATGTTATTGAAATCCATTTACTTCATTTTTTGCGGGCTTGGCTTTGCGAGCACGACCGGGGAGGTACCTCTCGCTAACACGAGACTGGTATAAAGTGACAGTTGGGCTATCGCGTCATATTTGGTGTATAAGTACCCGGAGGCACATGGAGGTGGGAGTTGAAAGGAGGGCATCGCATCTGTATAGCCGCTATGGGGATGTCTATGGGTGTCGGTAGTCATGAAAATGGCTATGGCTGCTCGTTTGCCTACCTATACCATAAAAAACCGGCCAAGTGCGAGTCCGACTCGCACACCAAAGGTTCCGTAATCCAAACGGAATGCATGGTTTTCAATTATTGTAACTTTACGCCTGCCGTTTAAGTTGACAAACGTATATAAGCGGTTGCTTACACACATTTAGTAGGCAACGAATTACAGTTATAAGTTGATAATGATTTTTTCAATGATCTACATATAATTTACGAGTTTTCAGATTTATTCCTATATATGTGCTATAATTTCTTACTTCTTGCCAAATTTCACAACTCCAGGTCAACTGGAAGTACCCGATATGTTTTTGATTTTCGACAAAGTACGTTTTCATACAAAATTTGTGCATATTTGGCTGTAACTTTTTATTGCGTTAACTTAGAAGTGTAATTTTTTCAAGGCATAAAGACGTAACTGACGTCCGTATTTCCTCCTCCAAAAATTTCAGCTTAATCCCGTTACGCGTTTTAGAGAAAAAGGTCTTAACAGACGTACAGACTGACGGACAACAGAGCGATCCTATAAGGCTTCCGTTTTTTCTCTTTGAGATACGGAACCCTAAAAAACGAACAGATTGAAGCTATATTTAAATAATAGAAATAATTATATTTACATAATATATAAAATCCTATAGGTATTCACCTTCACAAGTCCATAGGGTCGTACATGACAGATTATCTTCCCATCTTCCAATATTTACGGGGGTTCTTTCAATCCAGCGTATTAACGGATGCGCTTTGATATAATCGGTATAATCCCAAAAGATAGAAAAGATAAACATATCTTTTGATTTTGAGACATGTGTCATATCCACATGGTTTATTTCCATATTAAGAATAGCAATAAATAAATCAGATCCGGACTTCCCGCGGTGAATTTGATTAAATGTTTGCTTTGAATATTTGAATTGAATGCTTTGCTTCGGCTATCATCACCATAAATGCATGCTAAATCCATTTTGTGAAGCACGCTGTCGCTAATATGTTTTGACTGCCTATAGATAAATCCATCCAAATATTGTATGTGAATGGTAATTTGTATCATAGTATAAAATATGTTTCACTATATTATGTAACTAAGATGTAATGTTGTGTATTAGTTGCAGTGTGTTAGCAAATAAAGTTTTACTTATTCTTATTCTAAAATGTCTTATTGCTTGATTACAATGATTCCTTATCAGTTTATACTGCATGTATTCCTGTAGCGAAATTACCTACCGGAGAATATTATAAGTACTTATATTATGATCTTAATTCTTCTTCTGACCACTACACGATTTTTTACATTTTATTCTGACCAATAAAATGATAATTGAACCTTCATATTTTTTTTATCTAATTTATATTTATAATACAATATCTACATAATAAGTTATTATACATATTTATTTTTATATTGAAACTATGTACCATCAGAATTCGTCACTGCCTTCCGTCTTACCTTAGGGCGTCACTGAAAATTGGTGCGGAGAACCTAAATTCTCCGTCTTGTGCCGTGTGACGTCCCATCAGTGCTCCTCACATTGCATCACTGTGCATGCATAATATGTAACAAGTACTTGAATTGTTCTCCATTCTGTTCTGTTTCATTCCGTTCCGTTCCGTTCTGTTCTGTTCTATTCTTTTCTGTATCATGAAAATAGACACTTGGCATCCTATTATTTTTTTTCATATCCATGGACTTGGCACCCTTTTTTTGGTAACGCAGGGGAATACCTTTACTTACGCTAACCAGGAGCCCGGGTAGCTCAACCGGCTACAGTGTCGAGCTCGACAACTGGGTTGCCTCTAACTACTAAACCCCTGCAGGTGCCCAAGGCCGATATAATTGGAGGGCCTCGCCTTTTTACAGAGGCCAACTACATGTTCGCTTCGGTGAAAAGGCTAGAATTCTCCTCCTTGCGAAATGTCCGACTGCCTTCGAATAGTCGCTACTCCAACGTTGTAACCGTGCAATGGGGTCAGGTTGCCATCCCGACCCCTGGTTCTGATGCTTCAACGGAGCACACCACGCCGGTGGTCCCAACCCACGCTGCCATCTGCTGATTCAGATAAACGGGTGGAGGGACTTCAGATATTGGCTGGTCCCATTCACAGGGCGACGGATCAACCATTAAACGGCCGCAGAAGACAGAGAGGACGGCAACGACACACCGCATATTCTCTTCTTTGCGGCGCCACCGCCAACGCATCTTACAGTTTGCCCCGTTAGGTCACAGGAGACAGGGTGTGATATCCATGTGATAGTTGAATGAATGAAGAGTGCCATAGGCTCTTTTTTATCGCGAAATACCACGCGAGCGAAGCCACGGGTAATAGCTAGTATACTATAAGGTCTACTACTTACCACATACACAAAATATACCTACAGATAAAAGTCAGTCAAGCCGTTTGGGCAGAGTTCTACCAAAAATTCTGTGACACAATGTTTTCATAAAAAGGTTTTACATATTATATTATATTATTATTATATAATATTATATTATAAATATCAGGGGAGTTCCGTAGCAAATACAGGAATAAAGTAATCATATCAAAATATACATCACAAAATGTAACTTGTGATTTCTGTTTTTGACAAGCTATCTCCAGTAGTCTAGCTTAGTAGCTTAGTAGCTACTTAGACAATTTTTTTATCATAAGTGAAGAAAAGAAAAATCTCAAGAAATTGTAACAAATTGTTCAGGAATTTAAATTCCACTTTTCCATAGGTCGGGCAAAATGAAATTTCTCTCCAAATATGAAACCAATTAGGTTGTAATAAATGTCATGTCTATTTTAATACATTTCCAAGATAATTGTGGCTTGTCCTTTTTGTGCTCGGGGCTTTTTTATCTTTTCATTCATATTTAATTTCCTTTTTCGTGGACCTTTTTATTAGGAGGTAAAGAGCATAATTTTAACAAGGAGCTATCGACGCGCGACGATATTTAAGGCTATGCAGTAGATAATACGATTAAATCATACAATGACAGCCTGATGTCGCGCTTACTTTGTGTGAGGGTACTTACATACCCCCTCGACGGATCTCCACCTTGTCGCGGTGAGGGGGCTTAGTAGCCGTGGTTTGAGCCTGCCTCCCACGGTGAACTAAGAGGGATCCCGGGTGCGGACGCGTCGGGTGGGCTTTGCCGAGGCCCGCTCTGGATGCGTCCTTGGTGGGGCCGCAGAGGAAGAGGAGATGCGGTGTGTCGTTGCCGTCCTCCCTGTCCTCTGCGGCCGTTTCATGGTTGGTCCGCCGCCCCGCGGATGGGACCGGCCAGTGCCAGAAGTCCTCCACCCGTCCCTCTGAATCAGCAGATGGCGGCGTGGATTCGGACGACCGGCAAGGTGTGCTCCGTTGGAGCATTGGGACCAGGGGTTAGGATGGGAACCTGACCCCATTGCACGGTTCCATCGTGGAGTAAGGGACTGTTCAAAGGCAGCCGGACAGTCCCTGGGGAGGAATAGTCTGGCCTTCTCACCGAGGCCAGCCTGTCGCTGGAGGCGCCCTGTTGCTTGTAGATCCGGGGCCCTCCAATCATAGCGGCTGAAGGCACCCGCAGGGGTTTAGTCGGTAGGGGCGTACCAAACGCCGAGCCCGACACAGGCCCGGTTTCAGAGCCACCCAGGCTCCCGGGTATCGTGCGTAAATGCATTCCCCAGCGAGAAATTTAAATTTAGGGTACTTACATAGAGAAACATGTTGCCGGTTGGTATGTTATTGCAAAATTACCGGTACGATAACATTGTAATGTATTCGATAAAAATGCAAAATCACCAGTGCCGAGAACCTGTTTCTCTATGTAAGCACCCAGACTTGTGATGTAAGGCGGTATGGAACAGTGGCTCGATCGTACCGGCCCATTTCGGCCTTCTTTGCAACACGGCGCTACCTCTATATTACAAAGGTGTGAATCAGTTTAGCATATCAAAGTTATAATGCATTTTTTTTGCATTCGTTATGGCGAGGTCAAAGTTGTCAAAGGTCAAGGTGGAAAATTCTACGTAAATCGTTAAAAATATATTCTTCTGATCTGCCACCTCGTCGTGGTGAGGGCGGGGGCGTGTGTGTCGTGATCCCCAAGGTTATGATAGACAGGGCTACCCATACTGTACAGGCTTGGGGTGCAAGTCCAGACTAAGAGCGGCTCAGCTGGAAGGTCCTCCACCCGTTCCTCTGAACCATCAAAAAGCGATGTTCATTGTAACAACTGGCGGAATGGCGTGTTCCTTTGGGATTACTGGGGCCATTGCACGATTCTGGCGTGATAGTTAGGACTGTTCAAAGGCAGCCGGACAGTTCCCAAGGAAGAAAAGTCTGGCCTTTTCTTCGAGGCCAGCTTGTCGCGTAGGTAATCCTATTATTGGTAGATCCGGGACCCGCTAATCAATGCGGGTGAAGCCAAGGCTTAGTCGGCAGAGGCAACCCACTTGTCGAGCTCGACGCTGTACCCGGCTGAGCTACCCAGGCTCCGGGATAGTGTACGTAAAGATATTCCCCTGCTTTATCAAAACAAAGGGAAAAAAAGTAACGGGTTGAGAGTTCAGCCACATAACATCACAAATCTACTTGCATTTTAACTTCCGCTTAGCAATCAACTCAGCTTTTGTATTTAGAGTATTTGTGTTCTGGTTTCCTTTTTATTTCGACTGTTCCAAGTTTGAAGCGAATATAACAAGCCACGAGGGATTTCCCGTTCTAACGAATATGTAAGCGATTTTCAAACGATTAAGCATGTTTATGCATGCTATTCAACTGAACTTTAATACTTTACACAGTCAGTGTCAGACAAATGTATCAACAAATTATGCTTTTGCTACATTGGTGCCCCATCAAATCTCCTATCACAATAACGGCAAGGAACCTTTCGATCACATAGTAAATACATTGAAAGATGTATTTATTATGAAGGAGATTGACTTATCCGCATGGTTGTTCGGATGTCAGGGGCTTTGTGTGTTTTGACAAGACTCGATTTGCCCATCTTATGCTATAACATTTATAAATTTCGATGTGCCTGAATCTACTGCTATGCATGGCATATTTTTACTGCGTATAACAGCATTATGGAACCAGCTGCCTCTCGCGGTATTTTCGATAAATTATGACTTATGGATCTTCAAGAAAAGAGCATACCTCTTACTTAAAGGCCGGCAACGCGTCTGCAAGACACCAGCCAGTTTCTCGGATGTCTATGGGCGGCAGTAGTTACTAATCACATACTCGTTTGCCCCCTATGCGATAAAACCGGCCAAGTGCGAGTCGGACTCGCGCACGAAGGGTTCCGTACCATTATCTACGAAAACGGGAGCTTGTCTTTTGTATGGGAGCAATAAAATCATGTTTATTGTATGGGGTCCCTTAAATATTCATATTTTTTTTTTGTTGTTATAGCGGCAACAGAAATACACCGTCTGTGAAAATTTCAACTGTCTAACTATCATAGTTCATGAGATACAGCCGGGTGACAGACAGACGGACGGACGGACATCGGAGCCTTAGTAATAGGGTCCCATTTTTACCCTTTGGGTACGGAACCCAAAAAAATATCTTTCTAGATATAGCCAGATATACTTTGTCATTTCAATTAATTTCCGAATACATGTTTAATAGGTCTTAATTTTATTGTATCCCTATTCATCCTCTTATTTATACAATGTACATTATTTATGATATTCCCGTCCTAGTCAAGTTGTTATGAAAGAAAAAGTTTATTGTAATTCTACAAGTGACAATAAAAATATCACTTCTTGTTACAAGTTTTCCATTGAAGTTAAATGAATCTTAAGAATCTGTTTTGTACAACAAGTATATAAACTATTTATTCAAGATATATTTTTCTGCGATCACTAATATTTGTTTTATTATAGGACACAAACAAGTAAATAAAAATGGTTCGAAAACATCGCTTCATTTCCGTAAACAAAAAAACTGTTTTTTTCCCTCACATTTGTAGTTACATTTTGTTAAACATGGGTGCCACCCTTAAATATCCGGACAAAGAGATCTCTGTAGCCAAAAGCAGAGATAGGTAGCATAAAATAATGTTCACTCCGAAAAATCTGGTGTGGTGAGAGGTAGTGCAAATTTCAGGTGAATTGGGCCGGCGCAAAACGCTTACCTACATTTTTATATGTCACTTTCATCACTACAGACGCCCATAGACATCCGCATACAGGCTATACAGATTCGCTGCCATCCTTTCTCCTCCCACCTCAATGGACCACCGGCTACTTACACATTGCATGCGGCAGCAAAACTGTCACTTTACGCCGGCCTCGTGTAAGCGAGAGGTACCTCTCCGGTTGTGCCGGCCCAATTCGGCTGCATGCAAGCATGCACTGTGGTACTACCTCTTACATGCAGTGTGGAACTATCTCTTACCAAATATCGGCGTAATATTGTCGCTGTGCTGTCACGTTATATGCGATCTGTGTCTTTCAGGTAGCCTTCTTCTTCTTTGCAGTTTAGGATATTATCTATTTCAATAATGACAGTTTTATATCTTAGAGAATCTTTGTTTTTCTTTTGTGAAATTGATTCTATCGCTCTTTCCATAAAGCAATAACTACCACGTTTTCACACGCTAAGCAAAGAAAAGGTAGAGCCACATGGCATGATCCTTATAGATTTTTTCTTTATTGATACGAATAGTGTATACATAAGAAACAAACCAACTCTTTCATAAGAATGAAAAAGAAAATGTCCTACTTTCTGTCTAAGTAATCAAATACTTCACAGAATAAGACATTTCAAATTAATGTTTTTATCATAAACAAGAAAATTATATTTGAGTTTTGCGTGTCCTCAATTTCGTGATCCGTTTAGTATCTAATTGTGTTTCACAGAACAAATATCGTTTAATATTTAAATGTCTTACGAAGTCTTCGTCTTATTTGTAACGCTCCAGTACTTTTATGTAAATAGCGCCTATCTTATTACATTTTCGGGTGCTAGCACACACGAGACTTAAACGCGGCGACTCGCTTTTTTAGAAGCTAAAAGCAGCGACTTGACGCGGCGCACACTTCAAGACGCCAACCGCGGCGACTTAATGTGACATAATTAACATAAATGAAGTCGCGAGACTGAGAGTACTGTCGCACGACTCTACTGCGACCGATCGCAGAGAGTCGCTAAATCGTGCGACTACATCGATGCAGTAGCACAGTCGCTGCTCGTCACGTCTAAAGTTTTATGTCAGATGTGGCCTTTAGAGTTTTGTGGTAACAAAAGTAAGGATGAAAATTTTATCACTTTGTTATCTGATTCTGTACAAATATAATCTATATGCAAATGTTTATGGGCGCTGGTAGTCATCAAAAGGCAGCGACTGCTCGCTTGCTTCCTTAACCGATAAAAAAAGTTATAAACGTGGACGGCCTCCTTCACGGTAGAAGAGCCATCGCCTCAGGTTTTATGCTTACATGAAATTCTTACTTGGTTGAAACATACTTAACTGGTCAAGCTGAAACAACCTTGATCTTTTGTAGCTGTAATATTACTACATATATGTTTTATTTATAAAGTTTGTGATTATTGAAAAATATACACGCAGAAGAATTAAGAGTTTTATTTGGTTTATGCTATTTATGTAAATTTTGCGAATTTATTTAATAAGAGGAAGTGGTTATTATTGATTTATAGACCTATTAATATGGTAAGTGCAGGATATACATATGTTTTTATGTTACACAACAAGTGATATTTAAATAAAATCCGAGCAGAGGTGATATTAAAAAATAAATAAATAAAAAAACCTTATACATAGTAAGATATATAAATATACTTTTTATCTCAAAAAGTGAATTATTCGTTAGTGTTACATAAATAATAAACATCAATACATCAAAATAAATATCTACAATAACAACATCACCATACGCCCTGTGCCTACCTGTGCAGTTAGGTATAACATAAGTTTTTACATCATGAAAAATATTTCCACTACTTAAGAAACAGCTTATCTCTTCGTGCTGTGGGTGACAGAGACATGTGACTGTCCGACGGAAGTTTCGCCTTCTTGTGCAAACATGTTTTTATACCAATATTTTCTAGTATGCGCTTTTATTAATTTGTACAGTTGTAAAGACAGCGATATGCCTCACATGTAACGACAGACTTCGAGAGTTTAAATTACTTCCAAGATTTTTATACTGTATACATAAATATAATATTTAACATACAATTTCTTTTTATACAAAAAAAAAAATAGCCTGTACCACAAGTTCTTAATTAGAAATAATAATTAACATAGTTTTTACTATTGTGATTATAATTGGCTCAAATTGTAGATTATTCAGTTTATTAAGAGCCAATTTCACAGGTATTAAAGCTCCGTTTAACTTATTTGCACTCATGTGGTAGTTAATTTAATAGTATTATAGTAAATTTAAGATTTAAGTAGGTATCTAATATCTACTTGATACTTTAATTCTAATCTGGCAAATCTTACCAACGTTAAATGAATTACAACACTCAATATCAAGGTACTTACATCGCCTAATATTTTTTACATTTGATAATTAAAATTGAATTAATAGATATTCAATTTATATTTTTAATGCGAATATATTTTATTTACACAAATGTGGCAATTTTAGAACTAGGCTTATTACAACAATAGGCACTGATTTTTTTCCTTTATACCTTTTGTCTAAAATTGTAGGAAAATGTGTGCATTAATAAATA